>CAODLS010475968.1:0-11322 GCA_948243855.1 Flueggea neowawraea | reverse complement strand
AAAATAAAAAAAATATTTTGTATTATACATATTTTATAATGTATCAGCGTGAGATTTGGTTTCAGAATGAAAAATGCGGGTCCCAGATAATATTTTATACTCATGTGACACTGATTAAAAATATTTTTTATTTTTAATCATGTTCAGTATAATTTATATATATATATATATATATATATAACTAAAATCAAACTAAAATAAACTCAAAAATAATTATTGTTGAAAAAATATTTATTGAACTTAAAAAAAAAATCAACAAGTTAATTTAATTTAATTTTAATTTATTTAATGTTATTTTTAAGTTTACAAAGACAAGGTTTCAAAAAAAAAAAACTTTACAGAAGAAAAAAAAGACTAGTCTACAATTAAAATAAGCTAAAATAAAAATTATTCATGCATACACGTGACAATGCATGGATGAGTATAAAACTATACTCAGAGCTTATAAAATTATAGTCCACTCAACCCCAGACGTTTTTGTTTAGCGGGATTTAATTGCGCGTAATTTTGTGATTTAAACGATATTTTTTTTTGTAATTCGCCCTTTCTAAATAAACCTTCTACACACAACCTTGGCTTTTTGTGTGCGTTGGGTTTCATAATGTCCATAACCCGAATCTCTAAAATAATTCCTTCTGTGGGTCATCCTAATTTTTAAAACCACATATCTATCTTTTTGCATCTAATTTATTATAAGTTTAATAATATCATCTATATATCTATATATTAATATAAAAAAATATATTCATTGAGATGTTGATATGTGTCATCTTAAATGAATGACATTTGAAGTCTTACTAATATGACATGTGTCATACAAAGATGTCTCATAAAAGAGATAATAAATATGTTTATATTAGACATTTATATCAATTAACCAATTTATATGGTAATTAATAAAATATATAATAAAAAATTAAAATATAAGAATGAATCTATTTTTTTAAATAAACCTCCATTGCACATTTTGAAAATAAATACTATATGTACACATATTGTTTAATATTCACCATACAATGTATATTTTTTTTAAAATCTTTATATTATTTTTCATATTACTGCTATTATTTTTATCCGATCATATATATCGGTCTTTTTTCTTAATTTTGATATATCAAATGCCCCTAAAAATTAATTGCCATAAATAAGTGCAATTTCTAGAATTGGTATTATTGAATTTGCTAATATTTCAATTAGAGATAAATGAATGATTTTGGTTTATGGAAGATCAACTTTTGCTTCATTAATATTATTTAATAATTACTCCATAACGTAAAATTTTATCGATTATGCACCAAATGATAATTGGCTTAATACATCATTTGACCATTTTTTTGACACACTATATTAATTAGAAGTTTTCTTATTATGTTTTAAATTTTCAATCTCAGCAAAAAATACTATTAAAAAGATCCAGAAAAATATATTCAAAATATCAAAATGACAAACATTCATATTTTTTTAGTTTGATATGGAGTTCGTTAGCGATATTTGTTAAATTGGTTATTGAAATATTAATTGTCGAAGTTGAGGGGTTTAAAAATATAATAAAGAAAGCTGAAAGATTAGCGAATATATGCTAACAAATTTCAAGGGTAAAAGATAATTATAAATGTTATTGTTTTCAATTACAATAATGTGAGTAATTTTGATTTATTAAATCGAAGTTTTTTTTATCAAATCTATTATATTTAATTTAGTATTTTTTAAGTGAAGTTAACTTAACAATAGTATCTTTTTGATACTATTTTTAAAATTATTTTATAGTAATTTTAATCATTATGCTAAATTTCAAATGGTTATATAAATTATGGCAGAAAGTCTAACAATATTTGTTTATTGATTGGAGCAAATGTTAAATCAGTCTTATGTATTAGATGTTCCACACCATAATTATGGGTGTTCAATTTGTATCATTATTTGGTATTTTAATATACCTCTTGCTAGCCACATGCTCATATGACAATAACAAATCATTTATCGTTTAATACCCCAATAGTCTAAATCGCAAAGAATAAGAGAATATTATAATATATTAATTTATAATTGTCTCAATTTATTTTCACCTAGAGCGATTTTAAGAGTTAAAAGTAGGTATATATTGAAGATTTTAATATGTTACAAAAAAATCTTCAAACTATGTTTAAAAGATTGAATTTTGTAAACTATATTGAAAAATTCAAAATTTAATGTTCACAATTATATTATTTTATTTTAATTTTAAGTTATAAAATTTTGAATATTTATAAGAAAATTAAAATATTTTAATGGTATCCGAAGCATTGTCCGATGTCTTATACTAGTTAAATATATTATAATTTTAAGAAGACATAAAAGACTTTTTTATCCCAAAGTTTGATACTTTATAATTTATACCAAAAAATTTAGGCTCAGCAAAAAAATTATGAACATTTCAAATCATATCTCTTTTATTATATATTAAAATTATGTGAAAGAGATAAAAGTGTACATTGTGTTAAAAAATAATAATTATGCTTCTAAGACATGGTCGCCGCGATGATATACGGCTGAACTTCATCGTCAACGTAGCTGGCTTTGGTAGCTTTCCTTTTTGTTTTTGCCAGCGGTCTCGCCTCGCACCAGTTATGTTACTTTTATAGTTATATACTTTATATATTTTTAATAGTCAAGTTTAAATTATTTAAATTTAACTTAATAGTTTAGATTATACCAACATTTTATAACTCCAAAAGCACTATAGTCACATTCGTCTTGCCCTTTTGTTTTTCGCAGGGTCTGCAACTCCTAAGGAGATGAGGGTCCTTCTTGGTTTCGGTTTGGCCTCAACTTCGTGTGGATTGTTAGGCTGGCCGAAACTGTTAGAGTGGTGGATGGTTGGCTTTTGGTGGATGTCAGGACCAGAGTTGTTTCTTACTCTTACTAGCTTAGTTATTTCTCTTAATCATTTCTGAAACCTCTTATGTTATTATTGGTTTTTCTTTTATGTCCTAGTTACCGTGTATGCCGCAAGAGGCGTTTGGCTGCTTTATTTGTGCAGCTCTCTTGTATCGCGTTCTTGAACTCTGTTTTCTTTATGAGTGAATGCCCAGTTGCCCACTTCTCGATAAAAAAACGTAGCTGGGTCAATTATGTGGCATATCTTTGTAGGCCTCAACTCCAGAATTGCAGACAGTTGGGCTTTGGATCAAGTGGTCACCACTTCTCCTTGTAAATGAAAGTTTTTCTAGTGTGGATTACCGATCATTCTAATGGGATGCTAATTACACGATATGATTGGAAAAAATCAAAGGTTGAAAATGGGTGCAAACTATGTAATTTCTCCAAGGATTAATTACATCAGAACCAGGCCTTTTTCTCATAATTTTCAATTGACCATTTATAGCTGCACCCATTTTTTTTTAATATATTTAGTCTTATTTGTTTTTGTCTCATTTGACCAAAACTCTCTCTCTCTCTCCGTCCTCGTCCCTTGACTGTCTCGCCTCAGCCCGAATCGCTCTGTCCGTTAACTCCGACTCCTCTTTCCCTCTGTCAGCTCCGCGGCTTCGCCTCCTCTCTCTCTCTCTCTCTCTCTCGTCTTCGCCTTCTCCCTCTCCCTTTCCTCCTCTCTCCTTTCCTCTCCGTCGTCTGGCTCCTCTGCCTCCTTTGTCTGTCCTCGCTCTCCTTCAGCCACCAGATCGTTCTCCCTGCGCTTTGATCTACCTTCTCCGCCGCGGTTCTTCTCGTCGTCGTCGTGTCGCCGTCCCGGATCAGACCTTCTCCGCAGTGAACTAGTTCGCGTTCGACGCCTGGATCTGGACCGCCTCGAACCGTCCGGTCGTTGTCGACGTTTCTGGCCGCCACAAACAATTTGAAACCCTAGCTCTTTTTGGGCCTTTATTAAAAAATTATTTTAAAATGTTATTTAAAAAAAAAAGGTTAAAAGTTGTTAAATTTTTTAAATTGATTTAGGTTGTTTTTAAGTTTTAAAAGAGTTTATGTAGAGTTGATTTTAGGTTAATTTTTAAGTTTAAGAAAATATATGTAGAGTTGAATTTAGGTTGATTTAAAAAAAAGTTGATGTAGAGTTTATTTTAGGTTGTTTTTTAAGTTTTAAAAAAATTTATAATAGTTGATTTTAGGTTGATTTTTTAAAAGTTGATGTAGATTTGATATTAACTTGTATTATAGCTTTTGAAAAAAAAAATGTAGAGTTGATTGTAGTTTAATTTTTAAAATATATATATAAAGTTTATATAAAATTAATAAAGTTTATATACAGTTTATAAAAGTTTATACGAAGTTTATATGAATAGGGACTAAAATGAAAAAAAAATAATGAAGAATATGGACTAAAATAAAAAAACGATGAAGAATAGGGACTGAAATTCAAAAAAAAAAAGAATCTTTATTTTTATGTTAGAAAAAGGGACTGCGCCGTTAAAAATAAGAAATTTGCCATATGACATAGGAAAAGAAAATTGGGCTGTCAGTTTATCATAAAAATTTTAAAGAGTCAATTATTTCAGATATCTATTTAAAAATTTAGATTTATAATAATAGTATTTATAATTTTAAAATTATAAAAATAAAATTTTTCAGTTTTAATTATTAAAAATACCATTAACAAAAGTCTAAATTTTAAAAATATCATATTTATAACGTAATGAAGACTATTGGAGAACTTCAATGGAGACCTCCAATAAAGCTTTCAGAAGACTTCTGGAAACTCTCAATGGAGACCCCTGACGATCGCTAAAAACTTCTAGTAAAGACTCCTGAAGACCTTTGGAGACCTCCAATGAAGCTTTCAGAAGACCTTTAGAGATTCCAATGGAGACTCTTAGAGACTTTTAATGAAGTCTTCAGATACCAGTGGAGACCTTAGTGAAAATCTCTGGAGATCTTTTTCTGATATTTTTAAAATTTGGTATTTTCGTATTTCTATTTTTAAATTTTTATATTTTTAATTAGGATAAATGTGTGATTTTTCCATGGGTATGGTTTTGTAATTGCCCTTCTCCAAATGTTTAGCTCAGTAACAGCGATTCTGTTTGGGTTTGGAAATATTGGCCCATGAGTTGCAGGGCCATTCATGGGTAAGGTTCCATTTAACACTTGGTTCAAACAACCTTTGCAAGATATGATAATTTATGATTTTTAGAAGGGATTTAAATATTTACGTAGTATTGAATAAGAATTTACAAAATGATCATACTCAATTTTGAAATTTCAAGTATACGTTTGACAAATAAAAATTACAATCATATAGACTTTAGTTTATATGTTGTTTATATGTTGTTTTATATTTATATATTGATCGAAACTGATTGAATCTTATTTATAAATAATATATAAATAAATATAAACATAAAAAAATATATAAAGTAATATATAAATAAATATAAATACATATAAATAAGAGTACGTGAATTTAAAAATTATATCTGTGAATCTAAAAATTATAACTATAAAGATGAAATATTGTAAAGTATAATTGTAATAAACATACTCAAGCCATACAAAACAAATTTTGCAAAGTTTTTATGTTGTATGACGTAATTATCACTTTTTATAATATGAAAGGGGGGATTTAACATATATTTAGAAAAATAAATACCGAATATTGCAAATGTCATCTAAGTTTTCAATTATAAAAAATAGCAGAAAAATAAACACTATCTTAAAAGTGTTATTTTTGTGATAAATATATTTTTGCAAGAAATTATTTTTTAACATTTGGTTAAAACAACCTTTTACAAGATTGATAATTCCATGATTTCTAGAATATGAAATTATACACATCGAATTTGGGAATAATCATGCGGTTCCCTATAAAAATTTTACTTATTTGTAAAAAATTTACCGATTCTTTATTTCTATACCGAAAAATTAAATTGGGATCAACATGTCTCTCAACCAATGAATGTTTATAATCCTCCTTCTATCTAACATAATTCAACGTTACCTCATCTCTCTTCGCTTAAAAAAAAAACAGATTAACTTCGCTTTCTCTTCGTTTCCGTCATCTTCCACCTCTTCTTTTCTCTCTCCGTCGTGAAATCACCATCCACTGTTCTCGTTCCTTCACTCCGCTGTAGCTTTCTCTCTCCATTGCATACTCTCCGCTTCCTAACCTAAAGTCGGGTCATTCACAGAAAAGTTGAAGTGATATCTGCATTATTGCGTCGTTGTCAGGGGCAGAGCTATTAAGGGAACCGGAGCTCCGCCCTACTACCACCACCTTAAAAAATCATAGCGCCACCATTTGCAGGGACAAGATGAAGAGTCTAAGACCAAAGAGAGAGAAAGAGAGACGGGAAGTGTGAGCGAAACGGACAATAGAATTGTTGGAAGAGACGCAGGACGAGAGAGGCAAATAAGAGATCAAAAGAGGCGGGAAGCAGAGAATAGATTAAGAGAAGCAGGGCGGCGACAACTCTAAGGTATTTAAACCTTAGTGCCTGGCTCATTGAAAATATGCCCGTAGACGCCCTAATTTTTTGAAAATTATAACACCAGTCCCTAAATTGGGATAACTTTCAAAATAGTCCCTTAAAGTTGCTATTATTTCTGAAATTTCATGGTTGTTTTCTCTTTCAGCCCCTACTTAGCCAAAATCCTACCTCCTCCACCGGTCATTGTCGTTGGAGAAGTCAAAGTTAGATTTCGTTGATAAGTCTTCGTAGTTCAGTTTCGCTGTCGACGACAACATGGTGATTGACGCAGCTGTTGTCGGTGGTAATCAACGACCTCCATAAGATCACGAATTGTGGCGGCGCCTTTGGAGAAGATTCTTATGTTTCTCCCATTGCCGATCGTAAAGGGTAGACGATGAGATATGTCGTTCTCGGCGTTGTTCCTCGTCTCTTTAAGGTCGACGGAAAATCCGATGGAGTTCCAGTGGCGATGCTAGCTAGGGTTTGAAAAAAATCCTAGCTGCAGTTTCAAATCCTAGCCGCAGTGAAACCCCACTTAATCTGCAAAGTTATATATTTAGTTCAACTTTGCAGATTAAGTTATACAATCAACCCTTAAAGTTGCTAACAAACATAGTTGAGCACCAAACAAATTGAGTTTAACTATGAAATTCAAATAAAATTTAATTAATATTAATTAAAAACTATTTGAATACCAATTGAATGTTTAAATAACATTTGAAAATATATTAAATACCAATTGAATACTTTATGAAAACTTATTAAATAATTTTCTGGATACAACCTGAATACTTCTTATATACCAATTGAATAATTTTTGATTTTTTTGAATATTAATCGAATACTATTTGAAAACTTTTTGAATACCACTTGAATACTTTTTTAAAAAACATTTCGAATACTAATCAAATACTATCTGAAAACTGATTAAATACCAATTGAATATTTTTACATTTGAATATCTTTTCTTTTTTGCTATACATTTTTTTTGCAGAAATCTCTTAGTTTTCAATTGTTTCTTAATTGAAATCCCATTGATTTTTTTATCTTATATTTATAAAATATTATTATGATATTTAATTGGTATTAAGATGATATTTAACTGGTATTATGATACTCGACTAATATTCAGATTGTATTTAATTGATATTTTTTAAAAAAACTAGATGTTCGTGCAGTTTACATGCTTAATTTGGTATGTTCACAAATATAAAAATTGGCTGTCCATGTGCGCAAATAAGAAAAAAGGACAATATGTGTGCAACTTTTAGAACTTTAATCGCCAAACATGTCGAATTTGAGCTTTTTCACTTTTTCCAAAAATTTCTTTCAGAAATAAATCACACATGCTAAATTGCTAATTAAAGACGGGTATTTTGAATTTAAAAAAAAAAGAAAAATATGATACATACCTGTCGAGTTAGATTTGGGAAGTCAAATTGAAATCTGGGTTCATGCATTCTAATTAACCATAGTGATTAAAAAAAAATTATTGCACTTTTTTATTTGAGAGATATTGAATTGAGAAATTTTTGTTGAACAACATCATCATTATTATTAATACGTGAAGTGAACCAAAATGCTCATTGATTGGTAGGAGGAGTGGCTGGTTCACGGATCGGCGGTTCCAGTTCGTGAACCGCTGGTTCCGGTTCAACAAAATCTTGAACCTGAACTTGATCGTGGTTCTTCGGTTTGAAATGGTTCCGGTCCAGTTTTGGATTTAATCGAGTTTGACCTGTTAAACGATCGGTTTCAGTTCAGGTCCGGTCTATTTTTTTAATCAAATTTTATCTCGTTTTTGCGTTCTTTTTGCCGCTTTGATAAAGATATTATTTTCTAAATATTAATTAAATTTCTTTTTAATATAGAGTAGCACATTAATTACATTTTTAAATATTAATTACATGTCTAAATATTTTCTAAATATCAATTTTTATCTGGTTTGACCGGGTTTGATAGGTTAAACAGCCGGTTCAGAACCAGCGGTTTCACGGGTTTTGGTACCCTGAACTTGAACCAACTCGTGAACTGCTGGTTTTTACTGTGCGGTTCACGGTTCCGATTTCGGTCCTGTTTTCAACGGGTTTGACCGATTGTGGTTTCGGTCTGGTTCGTCTGTTTCGGGTCGGTTTGGCCATGTCTGGGTAGGATGCTGTCATGAACTAATCAATTGGGTCATTCTTCAAGATTTCCTATATCTTTTAGTACACTGTTCGACTCATATGATTCAATTATTGAATTAATCTGGAACCTAAATAAGTTGGTAAGAGCAATAGATTGCAATGACTCTGCTTCAACTACCATGTTCAGGGCACACACATAAATGAAAGTGGAACAACCCAAATATCTTGATTAGGGTTTACACAAAATCTTTTTTTATACTTATTAATTCAGGGGTTGAGATTAATTTCAGGCTTTGGATAGTAATAATCCATGTTAAACTGGAACTAGCACTATACGTGTAATCAGTTGATCAGATGGGAAAATAATTGTTCTTTTTTTTAATTGGGTTGTAATGTTAACTTTTTCCTAGGGCAACAATTGTGTTTGTCAAAAAAGCATATAAATATTCAGTAGTATATTTATGTCGTAATTTTAAAAGTATTTATTATATTTTCCTTTTTTCCATTATACAATTCAATATATCATACTTTAATTGCTATTTTTATAAATATATTTTTTTGTTATGCCCTTTTAGTAATTATGATGGAGAATGTGCTACGTCAACATAATTTAGTATTAGAAAATGCCCGCGCATATTTATTTTGGTCTATACAAATTAAATATGCCATGCATATACAACAGTGTAACTTGTGAAATGGAGCCCGGAAAAAAAAACACTTTTGATATGTGATAATTCAGTTTCAGAATTTTAAAGTTGTTTTTTTTATAAGTGGTCGCATTAAAATTTTATTCATCTGTAGAACAAGTGATCTAAGAAAAATCCTAAAAATCAAGTATTTTCCCACATCAAGTACTGCTACACAAATACTAAAAGGGCACCCAGCTAATCATCCTTGTCAATGTACGAAAACCCTAGAAACAGTCCCATAGGGAGGTGGGGCCGGCAGATCCCATTGGAGGTAGGGAGTATCCTTACTTTACCATTGCCGCCGACCCACATTCGCCCTTGGGGTTTGAGACATTTCTAACCCTTGTTCTAGTATCGATTCCACCCCTTTCGATTTCTGATTCCGCCACTGTCCAAAAATATGTATCATAATTTCAGAGTTAGGAGTTAAATACCATTAGTAGTCAAGTTTGTTAATAAATGTATATATGCATTCTTATTTGAAGGAATCACATACCGGTTAACTAATAAACAGTATAATAGATAGGTTCAATTTACTAACCTCGATTCCAGCGGAAGTTAGCAGCAGAGCAGAACCAGTTTTATGTTGGTCTTGCGAGCAAACCACGATTGAAATGCCAACACGAATGCCCAGCTGTTTCGTAGTCTAGATGTCACACATGATCTGTGCAGGACTCGCAACAGGAGGTCGAACCTCGCTCTCTCCCAGTGAAGAGCTCTCTCTCCCTCACTCTTTGGAGTGTGTGGAGTGAATCAATGAGAGGAAGGAGCAAAGCTCCTTATATAAGCCTCAAACGGGCTAACGGACCTAATGAACCCAACGAGCCCATTTCATCCCTAACTCAATTGGACTTGTCAATTGGTCTCGGTTCATCGTTTCGGTTCACACCTTGACTAACCAAGTTTGGTTCTCCTCAATTGGGCTTTTCAATTGGTCTCGGTCCACGGTCTTGGTTCACACCTCGACCGACCGAGTTCGGTTCATCCGTCATAGGCGGACCACTTTTTCCAACATCTATCACTAGCACATGACGGTACCTTAACTCGTCATGTATCATGATGAAACTAATTTCAATCATGATGAAGATCTTGTGTCATACAGACAAATAGACCGCGCGACTAGCATACGATGAGAACATATTTGCTATACAACTATTAGGGTTATATAACAGCTCTTAACGCAATTCTGTTAGAACGTGTCTATTGCAGAATAACTCCAATCTGGCCAAATGTATGCAACAACATCACAGACTGTTGGAACGTATGCCTTTCCCTAGTTCATAACCACACAATTGTTGTTTTCGAACTACTCGATCTCACGAAAGCTTTACTCATAGTTCACATATCATGTGCCATGCTACATGAGAGTCGACTAAACAAACTTTTGAGATTAGTGTGAATGCGTCTAGAAATAAACTTCTCCTCTTATGCCAGACAATCCACGTAGCTAAGTTTACTTTTTCAGCTTCACACGCTTGGTCGAATCAATCATGATCATTAACGGCAAGTTAGAGCAGACAAACTTAATTACATGTTTTCAATGTGTTAAGGGTTCTAAGGGTAGGTAGTACCGAGAACCACATGTTCACGACAAGGTCTCACACTAGGAAAAGTGAGATCGTTTATCAATCTTTTCCATCCCTATGGCCGTGTATATAACACACATGGTATGATAATGTGTTATGATGTTCTTTCATTCCCTTGGAGAAGCGCATGTTTATACAACATTATAAACACCACACATAAGCTTCAGTTATGATGCATTTCGTCATCTAACCTTAATCCACACTTGACATGATTACTTGTGGTTTTAAGACATAATATGCTAAAAGTCTCTCAATTTTAGCATATGATCATTTAATGATTGGCATAGGAAT
Organism: Flueggea neowawraea; assembly: GCA_948243855.1. Lineage (NCBI taxonomy): Eukaryota > Viridiplantae > Streptophyta > Magnoliopsida > Malpighiales > Phyllanthaceae > Flueggea > Flueggea neowawraea. Next base: position 229 of record CAODLS010475968.1, on the reverse strand, counting down.
TCATCCTATGGCGTATCACTCTTTACATACGACTTTTTCTTGCCATTTTACAATGAACTCACGACTGTAAAATGCAAGACAACCTCTTTATTATGAACGTGCTCAAGATCTCTCTCTATGTTCAAAATCAGTCTCATCTTAGTTCTTCCACCAACGAATTGGGAAAACTAAGGTAAACACCCGTATGAGTGGGTTACTTCTCAGTCTAACATGCTTTCACACTTAACGC
>CAODLS010475761.1:0-14723 GCA_948243855.1 Flueggea neowawraea | reverse complement strand
TCTAGCCCCAAAATGCAAAATTACACAATTGATCCTCCAAATGAAAAATTACACAATTGATCCCCTAATATCGATCCACTCGATTCCAACCATTTCTGAGCATACCATACACTTCCTAACACTCTTAGAGCATAAATCAATCATTTATTACCATCAAGCAACACAAAAATCATCAATTTTCTTCAAAACCCGTACTTACCTTAGTTTCCATCCGAAACAACATCAAATCCTCAAAATTAACATATATTCATGCATTTATATATCCCTCCCACCTAGGTCTAACAAAAACCCATTCAAATCCAACCTACATTCACCATTTTCTTGCTCAAATTCGAAATCCTAGCTCCAACAATACCCATTTCGTTCTTCCAAGTTCTGGCAAAAATAAATGCTCAAAATAAAAGAAAAAGAGGGAATAGAACTTCATTCTTACCTCAGTGAATGATGAAGAAAGGATGGGAGGCAAAGAGAGAGTGAGTGAGGGGCTCATTTATGAGGGAGAGAGTGAGGAAGTGAAAGAGTGAAGAGAGGGATCGGGTAAGAAAATAAAAGGGTTCGTTGTGTTTTAATGGGAAGCAGCCAAAACGACGTCGTTTTGGCTCTTGTCCAATTTTTTTTAAACCGGGTATTATATATATATATATATAGTCTGAATGAATGCAGCTTACTCTGGTTGTAAATGTTTTGACAAATGTATTCTAAAAATTATTATATATTTAAATTTGTATTTATTTAATTTTTTTCGTTTGATTATGGTTTTGTCAGGGTTTTAAATGTTTACTATTAGTAAATATTTTCAATATAAAATATTTTATCTAATTTATATATTTAATCAGTATGATTGTCTGCAATATGTTTTTGTTTGAGAAGAATTCCAAAAGGAATTTTTGAATTATTGTTTGTAAAAATACGAGTGTATACTAATAGTATACAATGTATACATGTATGTAGTATTTTTTGAAAAAAAAATTAAAATAGTCTCTTTGAGGCACGTTAGAGGCGATCTAGAGTATTATCCCTCAATTGGTTCTGACCCCTTTTTTTCTTGTTTTGTTTTCAAAACTTATTTTCCAGGTTTTGTTGATAGCATTCATTTGATACTTTGCGCTTAGTGAGATGTTCTTGTCAACAGTGAATGCCCTATTATTCGGGTCCTTTATTATCTATTTTGTTAGAAGCCCCACACCAGGTTATCTGTGGGTTATGGATCTGTATTTGCTATTGTTTAGTCTTGAAATAATTTTACTTATAAATATTTATTTTTGTATTTCGATATTATAATAATACTTCATTTTATTATTTAAGAGTATTATTTTTAAACTTTTAGATGTTAAACTGTTTAAATTTGATTAATAAGCTATTTCATAATAAATAGGTTTTAAGTATAAGTTTTGTACTCTAAGGCTTATGGGTGATGGGTCAGGCTTGTTTAGATGGCTCCCCTCGTACCCCGGTCACGGCCCGATTTTGGGTCGTGCCAAATGTGGTATCAGAGCATTGAGTTTTGTAACTCTAGCTCATTGTTATTTGGAAATTCGAGGGAGGAATTTCATTCCAAAACCAGATTCTATCCATTTTCTTAGCCTCTAATCAGTTTCTTTCCTCTTCTTTTCTTCAATCAAGGTAAAGACATGAATTTAAATAGATTATTGCCTCTTATTTTCTCTTTATTTTCGTTTGAAATTGTTGGAAGCAAATGGGTTTCGGTTTAGTTTGGCTTTGGATTCGAAGCAATTATGGATGGTTTTAAAGCTTATCTTTGTTGGGTTTGAACAGATTTGAGTTGAAAAACACTAATATAGGCTCGTTTTTTATGATTGATGTTGTTCTCGAAATGGGTTTTGTTTGGTCCGAATTTATGAGGACTGATCTTTAGGTTCTGTTTTTTTTTTGGTAAACTAAGGCTAGATTCAAGCTCCTGGGTCTGTTGTTGATTGAAGGGATTGGAATTGTTGAATTTCGCTTGGTTCGGGATTAGGGACAATTGGATGCGGTATTATAACGAAAGAACTATGTACTGGGTCAGATTTCTAATTTTGATAAGTTGAGATGTAAATTTGTAATTTTGGGAAAGTGGGAGGATAAATTTGTAATTTTAGAAAATTAGAGAATTAATTTATTATTTTAAAATACTTACAAGACTAATTAATAAATTCTGAAAATTTTAATTTTTTTTGCAGAACAAAACAGACAACAAACAGTCAACCGGACTCGATAATAGCCACTTAGGCGAGGATTAGCCACTTAGGCACCATGGTACAACCACTAAGACAAGTATAAGCCACTTAGGCACATAGTATTAGCCTCTTAGAAAGATGATACAACATCGGTGCACCAAAGTTACGCTACTCCATAACTGGGTGTTTCAAATCAAAATATTTGCCGAAAACATTTGAAATGCATATTCAAAATGTTCAGGTAGATAGCATATTGAACAAAATTTTTATTCACCAAATTTCCATTCAAAGTATTTATCCCAAAATAGATTTAACTTCAGAAATATATTCGTAGTATAGAAACTTCACTTGTTTTAGAACAAACTATATGTTTAAGAAAATATTCTTAAATCCAGAAACAACATTTTCTGTAGAGAATACCTTGAAATCCATAACAGAATGTTTATTTGCCAAAATTATAATAAATATTAAAACATAATATTTATTTTTAGAAACCATTAAAATTCCCAGAGAAAATTGATTTTCCACAACAGAGATTTTAACATACAGCAATGGTAACGTCCATATACACCTACTCATGTATGCTAAATTTACATATTAATTTAAGCAAGAATTTATCTATTTTCATCCTTTAAATCATGAATTTGTGGCAAAATTATTATAATGTTTGTGATAATTGTATGATGGTTTAAGTTGAAGAAAATGAGTTGGAAATGATGGAGAAACGATGCAAAGTGAAAAGGCTTTGAACCGACTCATGATTGGATGAAGATATTGAAGGAAAAGTGGAGAAAAGAGGGTTGACCGTGTAATTGAAGGTTTGTCTGTGTAATTGAAGGTTTGCCCGCGTAATTGCAATTTCGACCCAAAAAGTGGACAGGAATGTTGCACGGCCGTGCAACTCAACTTGCACGGCGTGACACTTACATTGTCGTGCCATCCCATCTTACACGGTTGTGCAACCCCAAAAAATTGTGTATTTCGATCCAGGAATGTTGCACGACCGTGCAACCCAAATGGCACGGCTGTGCAACCCAAATGGCACAGTCACGCAATGCTACAGTGAAGAGAGAGAAAGTGACGGAATGCACCAAAGTTTGTGGAGACCAAAGGCTCATCTCAAGGGCATTTTTGGGACATTTTTGCTAGGGTTTGTGGGGGACCAAGAGAACTATAAATACACCTCTTCCACCCTAATTTTGGCAACCTTGGACATTTTCACATTAAAGAAGAGAATCATTCTCTTTTAATTTCCAAGGAGGATTTAAGGCATTGAAGAGGAGAGAGAGAAGAAGATTGAAGAGGCTTCCATCATCCATTGAGACAAGCTTTCTTCTTCCCTTTTTATTTCCTTTTTCTTTGTTAGAATCATGTTTATCATTTATTTTTATTGCTCTATGCCTAGCTTTGTAAATATGCTAGCTTGGATTTTGTGTTAGGGTTTAGAGATGTAAACCTTGGATTGATGTTGCTTTAATGAATTATTTATGCTATGGGTTTTGTGCTTTTAATGTTATATCTATTGTTTTGATGCTTTAATTGTTAAATCTGTTAATGGTGTTGATTTTATGACTTGTATTGATTGAATGATGTTATGATTGATCACCTCAATATTGTTTTTGACACACCCAAGTGATGAATCGAAAGAAGAAACTTGGGTTAGGTCCACTAGCATAGAACTTGTATGGTTTATGATAGAAATATATCTATGCCTACAAGGTATTTGATGAAATTCCTCAATGATCCTAATGGGCCTAATTTGGCTAGGTGAGGCCAAAATGAGCCGTCTAGGAAGTGTATGCACTACTTAAGTGACCTTGAGAGAGACCTTAGATGATTTATGTGGAGAGAACACTTACACCAATGTTTTAAAACCCAATTCATATTATTAACCGGCTTAATAGTCATATTAAAACAGTTTAGCAGATAATAAGTTTTCTAAATAATATCTTGAATAACAATAAAATATAATCATGTTATAAAATTTTGAATACATAAATATAGTTAAAAACTAACCATTTTATTATTAGATACAAATCCATAACGCATTATCCGGTGTGGAGTATCTAACATAACAGAAACTCGGTCCGAACAATAGGGCACTCACTGCTGATAAATACACCTCATTGAGCATGGAAGATCAAATGACTGTTATCAAGAATACCTGAAAAATGAAGTATAAATAAACAAGGAAAAATAAAGGGTTAAGAATCCAGTAAGGGATAACACTCTAGAGTGGTTTCGGGCCTCACAAAAACTGTTTTGAAAGCCTTTTAAAAATACCACATGCAAATATAAGTGTATATGTGTATACACACTATATACATAATAGTAATACTTATAAAAAATCATTTTGAAATCCTTCGCAGACAAGGCAGACAACAAACATTCACCCGAATTGACTAAAGAATAAATTAAATAAAAATATTTAATGTCCCAAATCCAAAATAGTCAAAATATGTCCTTTTCAAAATATGTTTTTGAAAAAACACGTTTATTTTTTCAAAATATTTCCAGAGAAAAATACCAAAAGTTTAATGGGACCAATGACCATATACGTAGAGTCATCCGGACTCGGTAATAGCCACTTAGGCGATGATTAGTCACTTAGGCACCATGGTACAACCACTAAGGCAATTATAAGCCACTTAGGCACATAGTATTAGCCACTTAGGAAGATGATACAACATCAGTGTACCAAAATTACGCTACTCCGTAATTGGGTGTTTCAAATCAAAATATTTGCCAAAACATTTGAAGTACATATTCAAAATGTTCAAGTAGGTAGCATAGTGAACAAACAATTTGTTCACCAAATTATACCAAACGTTCAAAAAAATTATTTATCCCAAAATACATTTAATTTCAGAAACAAATACTTAGTATAGAAACTTCACTTGTTTCAGAACAAAATATTTGTTTCAAAAATATTATTTCATCCAGAAACAACATTTTCTACAGAGAATACCTTGAAATCCATAACATGATGTTTATTTTGCCAAAATTATAATAAATATTAAAACATAATATTTATCTTCAAAAACCATCAAAATTCCTAGAAAAAATTTATTTTCCACAAGAGAGATTTTCACATAGATTAGATTTTTAGGATTTTCTATCATTTAATTATTCTATATTACATGTCATGTTCAAACATATAAAAAAATATAATTTTAGAATACACAACCTATGTGTCTTTAGCTGTCATTCACTCACCTGGACTCCGAGCAAATAACCCAACCACTGCCCACCGGGGAATGGCAGGTCACCTCGGAAGTCCAACCGAGCTGAATACATAATTCATCATATAAACATTCGACACGGTAACTGTAGCATTACAGAGTATGCATGCAATGCATATATTCGTCCTAACCCATGACGAATGAAAATCCTAATGAGAATGAAAATTTATCACTATCGTCTCGAAAATCAAAATCTGTGTAAAATTATAATTTAGTCCCCAAACGATGTAAAATAACGTTTTAGTCCACAAACTTTTCAAAATCTACAAATCAGTCCTCCAAGTATTCTCAAATTACTTAATGGTCCTCTAAGTAGTCAAAATTTTGAAATTAGTCCTCTAACACTAAGAAATTGCAAATCAGTCCTAACATGCAAAATATCATATATGGTCCTCAATAAATCTATAATCGTGAAAAATTATGCTTTCAATCCTTTCGGCAGAAAACTGCACCAAAACATCAGAAAACTCGAACTGACTAACCCTCGATGCTCTAACCTACCCACAATGACTCTAATCATCCTTCTAAACATGAATCAATAATTGGATTCAAAACAACAACTCAAAAACCACCACTTTTTTATTAAAATCCAAATTTTCATGCCCATTTTCTAACCAACATTCATTCTCTTCCAATCTTCAAAACCCAACACAAAATCATGCATCTCTAAGTCTCATATAACAAGAACAAACATCAATCAACCCATATTTGGCTGAGATCAACAGAATTCCAAAACCTTAACCCAAACTCTCATCATCCTCATTCAAACACCAACCAACAAAATGCAACAATTAAATGGAAGAAAAACCAAGCTGGAGTTATGATCTTACCTCAAGGAAAAGATTGGGAACAATGAGGGATAAAGATAGAGAGACTCAAACTGATTTCAGGTGGAAAATGGTGAAGAAAGATGAGAAAAATGAAGGAGGGGTTGGGGTTTGGAGTTATAAAGACGCAACAGCCAAAACACAGCATTTTGGGGTTGTTTTAATAGGTGAAACGTGTGTTTTGTGTCTAAGACAAGCATCTCAGGGGCTGCAGGATACGAAACACATGTTTCAAACAACATATACGCATTTCACGGCTGGCCAACACCAAAAATGACTTCTTTCCCTTTCGTACATGCGTTGAATCACTCCCGAGCCTTAACAACACCCAACCTATCAAAATAACATCGATCAAGCATCTTCAAACACCAAAGTATCATTTCACATATCTTATCATCATCGCCATCATTCAAATATTGCATCAAAATTGAACGAGGTTCAATCAAAATTTAACGAAATACTACAGGCAACCTAGTCAAAACGGGCAGGGTATTATATTTGGAATCCCAATATTGAAGTCCAATGGGGAGGCTAAATTGGATTTTTGCTTGAAAGTTAAAACCTTTGAAAACTTTTCAACACTTTGATAAAAAAAAACAATAATTGAATTCAAAACACGGCCACACAAAGAACGAAAATAAAGAGATGAAGGGTAAGGAAAACAAAGCCCAGATTTATAGTGGTTCGGTCGTCCTTGACTACGTCCACTCATTTAGCTCACTAGAGAGTTTTTAATCCACTAAGAACTCCTCACTTTTAGGTTGAGGCAAACTGTTTACACCTCTTGTTTTCTCAGGTTCATAAGTAACCTTTACACCTTGTTTTTATTAAGCCAAAAGATGAGAACCTCACCCACTCTTATTTTTTGAAGGAACCAAACAAGACAAACCTATTTTACCCATCAACCTTAAAACCTAAGCTTGATCACAAGTTGATTCCTGAATTAAAATCAATATCACACACCAACCTAGTAGGCAATAAGCAAATCAAAGCTAAGTTGGTATGTAAGATTCAAGAACAAGAAGAGAGAGAAAGTCAATAATAAAATTGGCAAAGCTTGGGTACTATTTTAAAAATGTTCTTGTCTTCTTCTGGACTTGACACATTTATTTATAGGAATTTGATGTATCCTAAATTCACATATTAATTTAAGCATAAAAATATAGCATTTTCGCCTTACTTGTGCTTAATTGCCAATGTATTTATACATTTTTTTTTCTTTTTGTAAGGTGATGAATAATTCATTAAATGCGATGAAAATATATGAAAAATTCATGGGAAATGTTTTTTTGAAGTTGTAAGATCAATGGAAGAAAGTGCGACAAAAATCAGATCAAATGGTGCAAAGAACGCATCGCGCGATTTGTCGTTGGAGGGCCAAAGCATGGTCACGTCCGTGAGATTTGGCACCTCACGGCCATGACCATTGACAGAACCACCACACGGCCATGACCCCCTCAATGTCACGACCGTGACCTACCTACAAAAGTGACAAAATAGCATGGCAGAAATGGTCTTTTGGTTGACTAAATGTATACACTTGGGGCATTTTTTGCCATAAATTCCTAGGGTTTCAATGCATGTCAAGGGGTATAAATACCCCCATCTTATTCATTCTTCCACACACTTTTACACTCTACATCTTTTTATGTTGTTGCAAGAACACATTTTTCTTTCCCTCTCCTTTTTTCTTCAAGAACGTACATCAAGGTTGGAGGAGAAGAAGAGGAGCACTTCAAAGACTTGGATATTCCTCTACACATCATCATAGAGAAGCTTATCTGCACCTTATTTCCTCTCTTTTCTCCTTATTTTCTTTGTAGTTTACCATGATTAGTGTAGAATATTTGCCTTATTTTTATGTACATAATCATGGTAGGCTAACCCTTTGTTAGGGTTGAGAGATGTAGACTTTGATGGATGTTTGTTATATTTATGAATGGGTTTGATATATTTCATGTCATATTTTGTGTTGTTGTTGGATTGATTCATTGACTTGTGTGAATGAATGTTGTTATGCTTGATCAACATGATAATGTTATTGACAAGTTTAGGTGAAGGATTGAAAGATGAAACTTAAATGAAGTTTACAAGCATTGAAATTAGCATACTTAGGGTAGACATACTCTATATAGGTAATGTGTTCGATGAAAGTCCCGAATGAACCTAATGAGTCTAGTTTAGTTAGGTGAGGTTGAAAGGACCCTCTTAATAAATGTAGACATAGCTTGAATGAACTCGGGAGATGCTTTAAACGACATTACTGAGAGAACACTCATTCCATTAAGAACCCATTCATTAGTATAACAAATGGAAGTCTCAGTCAAGTCTCGAAAACCCTAACACATTACCATTTATTGTTTGCCTCTTTCTACAATTTACTTTGAGCATTTACATCACTACATTGTTGTTTTTATTCAAAAATACAAAAACCCATTATTGAACTTTTAAATTTTCTTGTCAGCAATCGATCACATTAGCAAACTGTTCATGTGGATTTGATACCCTAGAGATACTCCCAAGGAAAAACTATAATGACAATTGTGTGCTTGCCGAAAGTCGGTCGCCGTTGCCAGGGAACGATGTCTATTGTGGTCTTTTCTTTTTGTTTTATTTGTATTCATATTTTATTCAATTGTTTGTTTTTCATTGCAAAATTCAGGTGATACATGCTATTGAGGCATTCTTGAAGTGTCGAGGGTAGAACACAATAAGGGGACGACAATCTCATTCCTTTGATACCGAACATTGATATATTTGAAAGGGCAAACCGTGCACAAAAACGAAGGGAGCAAAAGGTCGAACATCCTAGGCCTCCAAATGCTCAAGAAGGTCAGGCAAGGTTAGGCCAATTACCAAGAGGTGGCATTGCCAACCAAATGTCGGGCCGGATGAGCTTGAGAGATATTCAAAGGCCGATAATTGGAGTTTCATCGTCTTGTATTCGTTTGACTCCGGTAGCTCAAAACTATGAATTGAAGAGCATTCACTTCAACATGCTACCTTCATTTCATGGTTATCCATCGGAGGATCCATTGACATTTGTGAGGTAATTTTACACAAGAATTCAAACCTTCCCTTTGCACGGTTTGATGGAGGATGAGCTTCGAATGAGATGCTTCCCATACACTCTAAAGGATCAGGCAAAGACTTGGCTAATAAATCTTCTGGAAGGCTCTACTGGAACTTGGAATGAGGTGTATGAAAAATTTTTGATGAAATTTTATTCACCTCAAAAGATGGTGGAATTGTGCAACAAGATTTGTTCTTTTTTGCAAATGGAGGGTGAACCATTCCATGAAGCCTGGAAGAGGTTTAGGATTCTTCTTAGCCAATGTCCTCATCATCAATTCTCATTGGCTTTGCTAATTCAATTCTTCTATGATGGCTTGACGTTGCATGGTCAAATGTTGGTGGACACTGCCGCTGGGGGTTGTTTTGGTGACAAGACCGCTGAAGAGGTATATGACATTTATGAATTGCTTGCCAGGAATTCGCAACAAAAGGCGATGAGAGGCAGACGAGGGGGATGTCATGAAGTTTCTTCTTCATCATCCGATTTGGCAACCAAGGTAGATGATATTACAAAGAAGGTGAATCTAATCTTGAATAGCAATGTCATGGTTTGTGAGAAATGTTCTGTTTGTGGTGCGCATGGCCATACCGAAGCAAGTTGCAACATGAACCAACAAATGGGAGGAGGATTTGAAGAAGCCAACTATATGGGAGGATTTGTTAGACGTCAACATAGAAATGATCCCTACTCGAACACCTACAATCTAGGATGGAGCAACCACCCGAATTTCTCATGGAAGGATCAAAATGCCAATCCACCAAGATCAATGGGACCACCGAAATTTTAACCAATGCCATCATTGCAACATCAACAATTACCACCACCACCTCAACAAAACATTCAAGAAAATAAACCACCCTTGGAAGATCTACTTATGCAATAGATGACAAAGATGGATGCCACGATAGATCAAATTGTGGAAACCCAACAAGTAACAATCCAAAACTTGGAAAGGCAAGTTGGACAACTGGTCAATGCTGTTTTGGAGTGTGAGAAGGGTAAATTGCCAAGCACTTCGGAGGTGAATCAAAAGGAGAATGTTATGGAAATTTCGTTGAGGAGTGGAAAGGTGTTGGATGAAGCAAAGGTAGAGGCAAAGCCAAAGCAAGAAAAGGGAAAAGAGGTTGTGGATGATGAGGCTCCAAAGGAGGTTGAGAAAGGTGAGAAAGATGAAGAGTCCAACTCCAACAAGAAAGAGAAGGTAACACCATATGTTCTTCTCATTCCTTTTCTGCAAAGATTGAAGGATCACTCCAAGCAAAACAACTTCATAAAGTATTTTGAAATGTTCAAGAAGATCTAAATGAACATTCCATTCGTAGAAGCAATTTCTCACATGCCCCGCTATGCAAAATTCTTGAAATAAATTGTTTCTAACAAGAAGAAGTTGGAGGAATATGGAACCATTGCCTTGACCAAATAATGTAGTGCGGTCATCAAAAATAAGCTTCCACCAAAGCTTAAAGATCACGGGAGCTTCACCATACCATGCACCATTAGGACTGGTGGCATTGATAGGTCTTTGTGTGACTTAGAAGCATCCATCAATCTCATGCCTCTCTCAATTTTCTACAAACTCGAGATGGGAGAACTCAAACCATCTACCAATACTCTTTAAGTTGCTGATAGATCCATTCGATATTCGTTGGGAGTGCTTAAAGATGTCTTGGTAAAGGTTGGTAAATTTTATTTTCCTGCCAATTTTCTTGTATTGGAAATGTGTGAAGACTCTGATATCCTTATCATTTTAGGAAGACCTTTCCTAGCCACGAGAGGAGCCCTTATTAATGTTCAACAAGGTAAACTAACTTTAAGGTCGAGAAATGAAACTCAAGAGTTCAATGTGTTTAAATCAATGAAATTCCCATCCTTAAAGGAATTCGGGAGAGGCTTTAAGCGACATTAGTGACAGAACACTCATTCCATTTAGAACTCGTTCATAAGTATAACAAATGGAAGTCTCGGTCAATGTCACGACCATAGTCGGGCCCGTGATCGATACACGAGACGGACCGTCTGTGGGAGCCCGATCCATCCCGCACAAGCCTCTATGATCAGACATACTACCCGACTTATCAAAATACTCATTTAAAATATTTATAAATGAAATAAAATTATATATATATATAAATACCAATATATATATATATACAATATATCAAAAATATCAGTAAATACGAAATCATCAGAGTAAACCCCAAAATACAACAGTGTAGCCCAATACCCCAACAGTAGTCAAATGTGGAACTCTATGACATAGCAAAGTAGAGTCCCGAACGAGGGCGCTCAAAATAGCCAAAAGCGTCTCACTAGGTCTGAGAGGTGGATCAGATACTAAACGTCCAAAATGTCACCTACGAACATAGGTTAACATAGACAACAGAAGAAAAAGGGGTAAGATTCTGTAGTGAGGAAACGACACTCCAGATCGCCTCATTCGTGCCTCACAATACTGGTTTGAAAACCACCTTTCAAAATATCGCACACGTATATATATACCATATAGTATACACACTATATACATAGTATATTTTCTGAAATTCATTTTACCAAAACGTTCGCATCATAACATACAACATACATTCAGACAATATATACATATATTTGTGCATTCATAGTACAGGACCATATCAAAGAAATAGCAGTGTGGACTCCGCCACCTGACTGCTCAATAAATGGGTATATGTAGCCTGATATACGGTCACCCCAATCCCTGGTGACTAGGGCCATAAACATACAATGGTATACCAAAGACTATATACTTCGTAGTAGGGTGTCTCCATATCAGTATGATACATACATAGCATTTCACATACAATCATGCAATATCTTCTCCTCTATTCCATCATTTACAAAATGCTCTTGTATATATATACCCATATATACTTTAGATTTTCCATATCAAAACGTTGGTTAATAATAATCACATATCCAGATTATTAATTACCCCAATATTTATTAGTCCATATTTCATGTCAAGACCGACATATCAAAATAATATACTCAATTTGAAATACACAACATTTGTGTCTGAAGCTGCCATTTCACTCACCTGGTATCCAAAGCTGCAGATCCAGTCAAACACCACTCATGGGTGGTTGCTCCTGCTGGCAGGCACACGGAGTTGTACAAACATAGACATAACAAATATCAAGATGTGGTACTGTGGCGGTACCGATGCATGACATGCAAATGCAGATGCTGACCCTCAAGTCACTGAAAATATACATCAGGAGTGAATCCATCATCCTCGACCCAAAATATACCATATACATAAAATTATAGTTTGGTCCCCGACCAGTATAAAATTATATTTTAGTCCCCGAAACTCAAAAAATTACAAAATAGTTTCCAAAGACTGCTTGGGTTACTGATTGGACATTTATAAGTCAGCATTCTCAAATTCTAGCCCGAACTCTAAGAAATTGCGAATTAGCTTAATTCCTCAAAATTACAAAAATACCCAAGTTTTTCAAAATTACAATTCTATACCTCAACCTTTTAGAATTTCATATCTATACTCAAAAGTTCAGAATTTACAAATCTAGTCCGAAACTTTTCAGACTCTATAAAACTATTGAAAATCCTAGTTTATTCTCAAAACTACCGAACTTCTTATCCAAACCGATGAATATCCAAACCAATCATGTATCCCAAATCTAATCAACCTCCTGAACACGAATCTAACCTCATATTCAACAGAAAAAACATTCATTCATGCTCAAATCATCAAAACTCGAACCAAACCCTAGGTTCACCAAAAACTCATCAAATCATACGATTCAAAGCTTGAATCAAGTTCATACAAGTCCCCTCTAACATATTCTAACATCCTCTAACATCCATTCATCACAAATCATCCAAAAATTGAAGACCATTTCAAATTCGGAAAAAATGCATTTTCATGAATCAATGCATGAAAATGAGATATAAATTAAGAAAGGATGTTGATCTTACATCATAAATGGATTGGGAATGCTGGGGAACCAAGATGAGAGTGTTGCAGAGCGATTTGGAGAGATTATGAGTGAAAATGACAAAAATGTCAGTTTCGGCCGTTTTAAGAGCTGCAGATCAAAACGCACCGTTTCGACATTTTCAAAGGCAACGTACGTCATACTCAATGACAACGTACGTTGTGATGAAAATTTCAAAGGCAACATACGTCATACTCAATGACAACATACGTTGTGATGGAGCACAACGTATGTTGTACCTCACAACGTACGTCGTGAAGCATCCAGTAGCCTCGGATTCGAAGAAACACAACCCAACGTACGTCGTACACAAGGCAACGTACGTCAATCATCCTCAAATCTCCAGATAATGTACGTCGTGTTGGAATTTGTGGCTCAAATATAACATTCATAGTAGCATATATCACAAAAATTTAATGCATTGAATTCATCCAAGGACACATGCATATCAACATATATAATTAAGGTCAGATGATTTTTCTTTCACCAAGGCTTGATCGATCAGTTGTATGAAACGTTGATGTAGCTCTAAGCACCAAGAACCTAAATCACCTTGTGGAATCACGTTATTTTTTCGCGAACGTGGCTATAGGTATCCACACGAATGAACTTACCTTGGAATGATTGCAGTGTACTAGCACCTTTTAGAATCATTATTCTAAAGCTCACAAAATTATTTTCTCTCTTTGAATTGTGGCACACAAATTCGGAAATGGGATGAATTAATGACAAGGGGTGCAAGCCTATTTACGGGCATATGAGATGACCTAGATAGGCAGCACATAGGAACCTAAATTCCCCTTCTCCTTGCCCTACTAGGATTCGGTTTTCCCCTTTGTGCAAGAAGTGAGCTGAATTCATTCCTAGTCACACTAGGTTTTGTATTTCTTGTCCTACAAGAATAAGTATTCCTAATTAATTAAGTTACATATTAATTAGGGTTTTATTTTCCTTGTCATACAAGAATTAAAACTCCTAATCAGTTATGAATTCCTAATTAATCAATACATGTGCCGAATTTTCTCCTTGTTACACAAGGATTGTGATCCCTAAAAAATACCAAGAGAATGCCAAATTTCTCCCTCCTATTTTTAAGGCTTGTGACGAAATTTCTCATGCCCTAATCTCATTGGGTTTGGCCGAATTTCATTATGGGTTTCTTAATGTTGTTGGAATTGTAATTATATGATACATTACCATAATATAAATCTCATACATGGGCCAAATTATGCCACACATAATTAAACAATTAAACCCATGATAATAGGTTATTCATATTAAAAGTCCATCACATTAATGGACTATGTATTAAATCTTATTTAACACATAAATTATAAAACCCTGAATTATTATTGATTAATCAAATTAACTATCTTAATAATTCATTCATCACTAAGAGAGAATATTTTGTAATCAATCCAATT
>CAODLS010475747.1:0-26740 GCA_948243855.1 Flueggea neowawraea | reverse complement strand
GTAATATTCCAGTAAGCTCTAGTTTTCAGCTACGCGAGTTGTTCCTTCTTCTAGGTACGTAGTTGAGTTTCTGATTTTCAATAACATGCCTTGATGAATCATCTACGTGCCTTAATGAATCATCTACGTGCTTAGATCAATATCTGACACTTTTTGCTTCTTTGATCAACATGTCTACGTGCTAAGATGCCAATTCCACATTCATTAACACACTTTAATGAATCAATAAGGTTCCTTATTAATCATTAACACACTTTAATGAATCGTTAAGGTGCCTTAATGACAATATATGTAAGTCTTTTTCACCTTTTTCATGGATGTTTTGCATTCATCATCATCAAAACCGAACTCAACAATATCCCCCTTTTTGATGATGACAAAACATACATGAATTTGAACATCTATTTACCATTAACAAACAATTTGATCAAGGTTTTCACTCCTTGTCACTTGGTTAATTCAACACATTAATAAGCACAATATTAAAAATAAAGATGATACCAGTTGAAAAATAACATGCAAATATGATACCAGTTGAAAAATAACATGCAAATTCATATAACACTTCTCCCCTTTTTTGTATCACTAAAAAGAACATGAAAAATTAACACTCTTACTTAATTAATCAAAATAATCAATAAGCATAAATATAGCTCCCCCCTAAACAAATGCATATATTAAACCAATTGAAATTAAGAAAATATATACCCCCCTTTGACATTCAAAATGTCAATGCATGCAATCAATCAATCACCAAATATATCTCTCCCTATGAATTGCAAAAAATCAACATATGCATCATATAAAGGCAGAATGCAAACAAATGGAAGAATTAAAGAAAAAATTTGAATTCAAGGGAATGGTACCATATTTGGAACTTTCTCCTTGACTTTGATTGTTGTTAAACATAAGCCTCCAACTTCATTTTGTGCATCATCATCATCATCACTGGAGCTTGAAGTGTTTTCAAGGACTCTTATTTTCCTTCATTTGGCGTTCCTTTTCCAAGAAAGGCAATCTGGTTTGACATGACCCATTTCATTGCACTCATAACAAATTAGTTTGTTTTCCTTTTGCTGGCCTTCTTTGCTTCTCTTTCCTTGTTGAAAAATTTTCAGAATTTCTTTGTAAGGTTCTCCACAACATCAGCCTCTTCATCATCATTCTCATTAGAGCTTAAGCTTTCAATATATTTTGAAGCCTTCAATGCAATGCCCAAATCTGTCATCTTTTTCTTCTTGCCTTAGTTTTCTTCATCTTCTTTCATACTCATTTCATGAATAAGTAAAGAATCAATTAAACCCTCCAAAGGCAAAGAGTTTAAATCCTTAGCTCCTAAAATTACATCTTTCTTAGAGGCCCATGATTTTGGCAAAGCCCTTAAAATCTTCTTCACAATATCAGAATTTTTGTATGACTTGCCAAGAGAATTGAGGCCATTGAGGATTTCATTGAACCGATAAAAAATTTCTTGAATGGACTCCTCTTCCTCCATCTTGAACAAGTCATATTTGTGGACAAGAAGAGAGATTTTGTTCTCTTTAACTTGGCTTGTTCCTTCATAAGCAACCTCCAAAGTTTTCCAAATTTCTTGAGCAGTGGAGCATTGTTGAACCTTGTTAAACTGAGATTTTCTCAAAGAACAGTAGAGAATATGCATTGCTTTGTGGTTGCAAGTGATGCGCCTTTTTTCATTTTCATTTCATTCTTCTTTTGGCTTCTTCACACTTCTTCCGTCCACTAGTTTTGTTGGCACAAATGGACCTTCCTCAACAACATTCCATATATCCATGTTTTCTGATTTTAGGAACACTCTCATCCTTGTTTTCCAGTAGACGTAATCGCTACCATCAAAGTAAGGAACACGGTTAATAGCTAAACCCCCATATCTAGAAATATCATTTAAAATTGCCATTTTTAGGATCTTTCACACTTTGGATATTAGGCCAAAATGAAATATCAAGAGAATAAGCTCTGATACCAATTGTAAGAATCGGTGCCAATAGGAATGACAATCCAAGAGGGGGCTGAATTGGATTTTTAGCAAGTTAAAAACTTTGTTGAAATTCTTTTGTAAAATAAAACAAATAACAAAGTTCTTTTAAAATAAAATCAAAGTTGAATGCAGAAGCAATAAAACCAAAGATCCAATCCATACACAACAATATAAATCAAATGCAAGTGGAAAGCAAATAAGAGAGAGAGTAAGGGAAGAGAGAACAAATCCTATTTATAGTGGTTTGGTTCTCCTTGACCTACGCCAACTCCTCTAGATCCACTATAGAATTTCAATCTACTATCTTCCTCACTTCCGGGTGGAGGGAAATCGTTTACAACAATTTGTTTTTGTGCGATCAACAAGCAAACCGTTGCACCTTATTTTTGCGGGCTCAACAAGAAAACTGTTACCGTAGTTTTTACTGCCTCAACTAGAAAACCGTTACTACTTGTTTTCAGGATAAACAAAGCAAACCTAACTTCTTATTTTTGTAGGTAGCAAACAAGAAAACCTAAACCTCTAGTATTCTAAGTGTCACTAGCAACTACTCTTATTTTTCTAAGGCTTAACAAGGAAAACTATCTATTCCAAGAAATTAACCTTGCTTGTCACAAATTCTACCTAAGAATATAGCATATTTAAAGCTCACACAAACCCAGAAATATGATAGCAAATAAATAGCTCAAATGGATACGATTTAAAGAGTATGTGAAATAAATATAGAAAAGTGTAGCCAAGGTTTTCTCTCACTTCTTTTGATGTTGGAGAAGTCTATTTATAGCCACTTGTAAGAATGTAGCCGTTGGAAACCTTGAAGTAGCGGTTGTGAAAGAGTGGAAATTCTGTTTTAATTGACGTAATTGGAACTAACGTGCATTATTCATCATTAATGCATGTTCTCAGCTTGCCATCAGATGTCAGTGTGTGTTGTTAGCCATTAGCGTGCCTTGTTGAGGTTGCAATGCTTTTGGCTGAGAAATGACTAGCATTAGTGCACCTTAAACATGATTTGCGTGCGTTGATCGAACTCCCATCTGCATCATAAGCTCATTCTCGTTGGACTCCCATTAACCAATACCGATGTCTTTGTAGTATACATAATTTCCCGAACTGACATAATCCACTTAGGGCCAAAATTCATATAATCCATCATAGCCAGTAAAAACTTCCAGGACACACTATCAAATGCCTTCTGAAATTCTAACTTTAATAAAAACCCATTCCGATTCGTAGCTTTCATACTATGAATGACCTCAATAGCACTCATAGAGCAATCCAGTGTGCCCTGCTTTCAGTAAACATCCATGTTGATTTTCAACAGTGATACTTTCCAAATGAGTTTGCAACAGTAAACACAAAAATTTTGTAACGATTTTGAACATACCATTAACTAAGTTGATGGGTCGGTAATCCTTAAGTTGAGGGCATGAGTCAATTTTATTTATTTATTTATTTATTTATTTTTTCTTATCATGTAGTGTCAAAATTCATGATGCACTGCATAAATATATGCGAAGACCCATGATGCATCCCAAATTTACATGATTAATTAATCAAGAATGTATATATTTTCATCCTATATATCATGCTTTTATAGTGAAATTCATATAATATTTGTAATATTTGTAGGATGATATAAATTAAAGAAAGTGAGTTGAGAAAGATGGAGAAATGATTTAAAATGAAAAGACCCTAAGTAAACTAAAGAAAAAATGAAGAAAATGAAGATTTCAAGGTGGAAAAGGTGTCACAGCCGTGACAAGAAAAACAAAGTCATGGTTTTGAGGCAGAAAAGTGTCATGATTGTGACACTGATTTGTCACAGCTATGACAACCTGGAAGTCAAGAAAAAAGTCAATTTCGGGAGTAAAAAGCATGTGGGGACCAAGGGGGATTTTGGACTAATCTCAAGTATGGTTTTTATGACTTAGAGAAAAGGTATAAATAGCCCTCTTTACCACATCTTTAGAAGAGTTTTTACATCATCTTCAATCCAGATTTTAGTATTTTCTATTTCAAGAACATGTGTGCTTTAATTGGAAGAAAGGGAGGAGTATTGAATTGCCTAACGCTTCCTTGTTTAGAATCTTCTTGTACAAGCTCTTGGGGTTTGATTATCTTTCTATTTCTTTATTTGTATTTGGATTTAATGTTTATGCTAATGGATATAAATTTTTTGTTATGGATTTTCATATTTTAGCTTGTTTTACTTGTTGGGGTGGATGTATGCTAGGAAGATAGTTTTGTTAAGCTAATGCTTGGGTTTTGTGTGCTTGTTCTTTGTTCATATCTATTGAATGTTGGGTTGGTTTTTTGACTTATTTTGATAGATTGCAAGCTAGATTGATCACCTAGGTTGTAGCTTTAACAAACCCTCTTGAAGAATCGAGAGTTAAAGGTACGGTGAGGCCACAAACAGTGATCTTGTTGAATGCTAGAGTATAGATACTTAGTGCCTACAATGTGTTTGATAAAATTTCCCACAAACCTAATGAGCCTAGTTTGATTAAGTGAGGCCGAGAGGACCTCTTAGGAAATATTGACCTAGCTTAGATGACTTTGAGAGAGGCTTTAAGTGAGATTAGAGGAGAGAACACCCAATCTCAAACCACATCATATTAGCTTAGAAAAACTAAACTCTTAGCCGAAACCTCGATGCCCCAAAGCTTTTTACTATTGATATCCTATTTTTAGCTACTTTAATTTAGTTTTGCACTGAATTTTCTTTAAATCAAACAAACTTTTAAAATCAACAAAACATGGGTTTTATTTTATTTTCTCTTTTTGATCATAATTAATACACATTCCCTGTCGATAGGACACCCTATGATACTTTGAGGGTTTAAAACTACAACGATCATTGTGCACTTGCAAGGCATCGATCAACCCATTTTCCTTCACAATTCAAAAACCTTAGGAAATTTTTGACTACCCTTGACTACTTTAATTTGGAGAGCTCTTATTGTACTATGGACAATGTATGAATGATGATGCTAATGTAGATCAATCCCAAAACCAAAAAGAAAAGAAAAGAAAAAGACTAAGTTTGTGATTTTTAAATATGAATATTAAAACAGGACAATGCATAAAATATGATGTGAATTCAAAGTAAATAGCCAACAAAAAAAAAGAATAGCGAGTAAGGCCAGGCGTATAAAAGAATATTGATAATTGAAATGGATGATAGGGTTTGTTTAAATCCTTAAAGGTTAGTGGTTCTCAGATTGTTCCTGTTGTCACTCACCGAGCTAGCAAAGCCTTCAATCCTTACCCATTACAGGTTTTAATGAGTAGGATCCAATCTGAGTGATGTGGGTTTCATGAGCCAATGTGGAGATTACGATGATCTCACGAGAGTCTCAATACTTTGCCTCTCGGTCTAATCGTAAAAGGTGAAGCTCGAGTATACAACTTACACATGTAATGAAAATAAAAAAATCAATTGCAACCAAGACATGAAAATAACACATAACAAACAAGGCTTGGCTCGCAGATTAATTTTCCCAGTGGAGTCGCCAATTGTTCCAACCCGATTAGGCATGATGAAGGAGTTTTGGGGCGATCAAACAACTGAATAAGTAAGCAAATACGTTTCAAAATAATGTTAGATCACGGGTGATCAACATTAAGATCCTTCTATGTCTTGATGATGAGCAAAATATTAGACTTGGAGTTAAAGATGTTGGACAACTCAAAGTTTTGAAACAAGGCTCTGGAAGACGTTAACGTACATTAAGCAACATGTAAAATACGTTAAGGTTAGTTAACATATGTTAGCTTAAGATTAACGTACATCGGAGGCATGTAACGTGTTGGTTTGGAATAACAATCCACCAGGGAGGGGTAAATTGCATTTCTAACTATTAAAACTTGTTTTAAGAATAGTTTTACAATTAGAAAATATTCAACAAATGTAAGAGCAATACAAAAACCAATGATCCAATTCATACAATCAATAAATATAAAGAGAGAAGGGATAGAGAGATCAACGCCAATATTTATAGTAGTTTGACCCTCTTAGCCTATGTCCACTCCTTAAACTTCCCCTTAATAGTTTGAATCCACTAAAGCTTCCTTCCTTAATGAGTGAAGGCAACCACTACAACATCTTGCTTCAATAGGTGCAAGATTAAACCTCCTCACACTACAACCATTATTTTCAAGACAAACAAGAAAACTATTTCTCTCACAATTACAATAACAAATATAGTGAAGAAGAAATAAATTCGAACTCAAAACTCTCAAGCTACAAGAAATTTTCAATTCTAGATCACTCTTGAGAGGTGTATGAAATATGTGAAAATGTAAGTAAGAGAAGACTTGATGATGTTGAAATGTAATTGCAAATGGTTATCCTTTGTATTCTTTGAAGTGTTTTGGGTTTATTTATAGCTTTCTAAGTCTTTGTAGTCGTCAGAGTATTGAATATAGCCGTTGTGAGATAGAGCAACCCTACATTTACAAAGATGTTCACTCGAGTAAGCTATTTTGGTTACTCAAGTGAGCTATCTTTGTTTGCTTGAAATCAATTCTGATAATGAGTTCATTCAAGTAAGCTATTTGGTTTAATTGAGTGAGCCAAAGCTCTGACAATTAAGGACCATTATACCTTGAACATTTGAACCTTGTACATGACAGTCCTAAGTATAAAATCTTGTCTTTATGTGCCTTACTCGAGTGACCAATTTTTTTATTCGAGTGAAACTTTAGTTCTCACACAATTTGAATTTTTGATCGAGATCCCATGATATTCGGTCCTTTGAAATTTTTCCATCCTTCATTCACTCAAGTGAAGTAATTTGTTTACTCAAGTGAGCCTCTATTTCACCCATCCTGTGATGTTGATGTTTCATCGGGTGAATCGTCAATTACTCGAGTGACAAGGTTGGCTTTGAGTCCTTTGGATGGTTTGTGTACTTGAGTGAAGCTAGCCTTTACCCGAGTGACAAGATTAACCTGGAGTCTGATTGAGTCCCCGCAAGTGAACATATGTCGGTGTAGTTTTAACCTTTAGAATATTCCTAGGGTATCAAATCCACAAGGGACGAGTACTAAATGTGATCTATTCATAAAAATAAAGCAATAAATTCCATGATATGTTTATTGTTAATTTTTATTAAGTAACATGAAATTGATAAAAACAAAAAATTGAAATTGAAAGTTGATTTTTGATAACCAATAAATAATAAAGCGTTAGGACTTTCAAAATTTCAACTATGACTCCTTTTTGCTATATTAGCAAATGGAATTTTTAGGGTTTTGAGTGTTCTCTCTACTTTACTCACTTAAAACATCTTTTAAGTTCATTTAAGCTATGTTTACATTTATTAGACCAATCCTTTTGGTTAAACCTAACTAAACTAGACTCTTTAGGCCTTTGAGGAATTTCATCGAGCACCTTACCTACATAGAATGTCTATCCTATACTAGGTAAGTTCAATGCTTGTGGATCTTATGTTGACTTCTTCTTTCGATCCTTTACCTAAACTTATAAATAATATCATTATGGTGATCAAGCATAACAATAATTATTCCAAACAAATCATGGAATCAAATCCAAGTTAAACACAATATATGGCATTCAAGACACAATACCCATTCATTAATAAATTAAACAGTCATCAATAGTCTACATCTTTAGGTCTTAACAATGGATTTAAGCTACCATGGTGAACGAAAATGAAATATAATAATAAATATGAAAATGAACATTTTTATCAAATATAAATATGAAGAAAAATAAGAGTGATTGATGTGGAAGAAGCCTCTTCATACCTTCTTCAAGAGGAATCTTTTCATCTCTCAAGAGCTTCTTCTTTTCTTTCCTAGAAACTCGGAAAACGTTCTTAAAATTGAAAGACAAAGAGAATATTTTTGTGGAATGATAAAAGATATCCAAAAGAGTAAGTTTTAGGAATAATGTCTAAAAGAGTAAGTTTTAGGAATATTTATACCCCCTTACATGCCCACAAAATCCTACAACTTTTTTTTGTAAAAAATGCCCCTTGATTGTGCCTTGGTCCTTACACGGCTGTCAAAATGACACGGCTGTCAAGTTAGCATGCCTTGACTGTAGTATTTGGCCACTGTCTATACTCATTTTGGCCGCGACCATGGCATTGAAATTCCATGATCATAGGCCTTCTATGCTTCCTTAATTTGTTTCATTTTTTTGAGCATTAGGGAACCACAATTATGGCCTTGATCGTGGCTCAGTGTGTGGCCTTCCAAAGTAGGGTGTGGTGACGACCATGGCGCCTTTCGATCTGATTTTTCTTCCTCCTTTTTCCATCATTCTTACTTGTTTTAAAATTTCTTGTTCATGCCTTTTTTCATCACTTTTCATTCACATTCCATGCATTCTCATTCACCCTACAAAAAATACAAAAAGTGTATGAAATTACCAATGATTAAGTGCATGTAGGGTAAAAATAATATACATTTATACTTGAATTAATATTTAAATATCATAAATTAAACTTCCCTGCACTTGCGTGATTTCTTATGCCTAAGCAAACCAATCTCAATCCTGAGGAAAGAATACATTTTGAATTGAAAAAGTAAAAGCATTCTTATATTATTCAAGTATGCAAGTAAAATGATTAAGGAAGCAATACAATGATATTCATCACTTACAAGAACAAACCTTGACATTTATAAGTTTCAATTTCAAAAGTTCATCTATCAAGTTTTCTAGTTTATTGGCATCTCTAAAGTTTATCTCCACAAATTGCTAAGTTAGACTGACATTTCCTTTTGCTCTAGAGTAAACTTGGCATCATTCATTCAACTTATCACTTATAAGTACTTTCTTTCAAATTTTATTTTATTACAATTTCATTTTAGTCACTTCCCTCTCACTTTGGCTGCTACAAATGAGTTAGCGAATTAAAGGTCCATGTAATTATATTTATTAATTTCCACTGAGGGTACTTATCATTTTTACCTTGGGGTTGGGGCTCCGTGTGCTTATCCTCGTTTAGATTCATCGTCAAAAGGTAAGTTTAACAATTAAAAACCTTCAATATAAGCACCTTCACTTTTAATTAAAGCCAAGTATACCCTAAAAGTTTTCAAAACAATTCAATCATTTAAGCATATTTGCATAAAACCAACTTAGCAACAAGCTTGCAAGCCTCTATTTATGCCACCATTAATAGACTAAGATTGTCTATAAACAAAATTCCAACCTTGCAACTTAAAAATGCTGATTTGAGGTTCAAGTAACTAACAAATAACATTTATTCCTCAATTAATCATGCTAAGCACATACTAACACACTATAAAATTACTCCAACTAATTCAATTCAAACTCTATTATTGTCAAGTTTGATGCATTCTAAAGAAAATTCAAGCACAATTCAAGCAAAAATTTCAAGTTTTTTTTAAGAAAAATCAACACACAAGCAAAGAATCACACACTTAACATCAACATTAAATAAACCCTTCCCCTACACTTATTTTGAACATTGTCTCCAATGTTCGACAAAGTAAGGCCAGATCATCATCAACAAGAGCAATATATAAGGGGACAAGTTCAATTTACAAAATAAAGCATTAAAAAGTAAAAGAAAGAGAGTTAAGAATGCTTCTCTATTTTTGGATTTGCTTGCTTTTGCTTTTTCCTTAAATGCATGGCTTCAACTTTTAGGCATGAGATAAGAAAAGTTAGTGGACACAAGTGTATAAGCATGATAATAGGGTAAATGATCATGAAAACATCGTATAAATCACTCATATGTTTATTCAATGTAAACATGAAAGGCAAATCATTAGCTAAAAGATAGACATAGTTTAATATCATTGTGGATGGAAATTAGTTTAATGTCATTTTGGACATATGCATTGAAACTACTTGGGGAGCCAAGTAGGCCTTTTGGTAGGCTCCATATAAATTCTCAATCTCTTTCCATTATCTTTAATTGGTTTGTGATCATTAAACAACATGTCAATAGCACCACATGAATGAATTTTAGAAATTGAAAATGGACCACACCATGGAATTTTAGTGTAATACCCTAACTATTTTGGTTAAGATTCTTGTAGCTTTCTGACTAAGTTCAATCTCATCTTTGACATAATTGGAGTATTATTAGATGTTTAATGATGTCTTGAGGTGTTGATTAAGTGTTTAGGGGTGTTAATAATGATATTTTTATAAGGTTGGGTGTTGTTAATTCCCGAGAATAATGAGTTGTTTGAGAAAATACTTTGTGTTACTCTAGCTGAAATGACCTACGGATAACTCGAGTTAGAGGATGGATAACTCGAGTTATATGGGGGCTATTCAACTCGAGTTATAGGAAATGTTACTCAAGTTATATAATGGCTAGACAATTCGAGTAAGCCTCTGTGTAACTCGAGTAAGCCATGATTCAGGGCCCTATTCTGGGCAAATTTAACTCGAGTTAGCCATGCATTTTGGGCAGGTATCTATACAAACCCCATACCCGAACACTTCGACTCTCACTCAACTTTCTCACTCTAAAACACTCCAAATTCATTCCTTTATTCTTGCCCATTGCCTCTCCTCGGTTCCACCTCATTTCTTGAGGTAAGATTAAACTTCTAAACCTATCATTTATTGAGGTAAAATTAAGCTTCTAAACCTTTCTTTTCTTCATTTTTACAAGATTTGTTCATAATAGGGTTTGAATAAATTGAAAGTTGAGTCTGGATCTTCTCTTTTCTGTTGAAATGGAAGTTAAATGTGGTTGGATTATGGTTGTTTGTGGTCTAAAACATGGGATTCTAGGCTAGATTTGAACGAAAATGGGATTCAACTTTGGAGGATTTAAGCTTTGAACGAAAGTGGGTTTCATTGAGTCTAGGGTTCGGTTTTGCTTGAATTCTAGGCGAGATTAGAGGTTTTTTTGTTAGATTTATGGATAAGAGACTTGAGAGAACATTAATCTTTGTGGGAATTAAAGATTTGATGTTGTTTATTAATGGGTCCATATAAATCCGAATTTAATATTGAATTTTCTTGGAGATTTTGGGTTTGTTTGTTGAAATGGGTTTTAGATAAATGTTCAGGGGATCGATTATAAACAATGTAGGTGTTTGTGATCGATTTCTATCTGTTGAATTAAGAGTTGGATGTTTTGGTGTAATTTTTTGCCGAAAGGAGCAAAAGTGTAATTTTCTTGATTCTGAATTATTGGAGGGCCAAAATTCATATTTTGCATGTTGGGATTAAATTGTAATTTTTGAGAGTTTGAGGACTTATTTAGAGATTCTGACTACTCAAAAGATTATTTAATAATTTCAGAATACTTTGAGGACTGTTTTATAATATTGAAAAGTTTGAGGACTAAAGTATAATTTTACATTGGTCGAGGGACCAAAATATAATTTTACGAGATGTTGGTTTTTGATGCGAGAATGTTAGACCTTCATTCGAGATAGGTTTCTCAGGGTCTGTATCTGCATTTGTATTTTATACATTTTGATACTATCACAGTACCAACATCATATATTTGATTCTGTTTTGATAATTGTTTCAGCTTCGTATCTTGGTCAACGAGGTTAGCCAGACACCAGTGGAGCTTGACTAAGCCATTCAGCTTGGATTTCTAGGTGAGTAGAATGACAGTTTCATACACATATGCTATGTCTTCTAAAACTATATTATTTTTGTTGTGTCTAAACCTTTGCATGTAGTCTGGAATTACTAAAGAATCGAAAATCCTAAAATTTGGCTTACATGGAAAATCTACTCTGTAATTTATTACGTTTTGTAATGAATGTTTTGTTTTGAGTTTTGATGGTTTCTGGAATAAATATTATGTTTTGATATTTATTATAGTTTCTGTAATAAACCCTCTATTTTTGAAATTGAAGATATTCTCTATTTAGAAAAAAATATTTTGTCTAGATTTAAGAATATTTTCTGAAACATGTGTTTTATTTTTGGGATTTAATGTATTTTCAGAATAAATACTATGTTTAGTACTGTGAAATATTTTTGCTAATAAATGTTTTGGTTGAACGTTTAATACATTTGATGAATAATACGCATGTTCGGCATGTTGCCTGTTCGGATATTTCTAAACAAATATTTGCATATGTTTTCTATAAATATTTTGATATGAGACACCTTTGTTACGAAGGTAAACGTAACTTTTGGTATACCAATGTGAAACCTCAGTTACCAGGATAGGTGGTAGCACTCAGTTACCAGGGTAGGTAATAACTCGTGTGTCTAGCTAACACACATGACTATGTGTTTCTAGTGGTGGAGGTTAGCATATGTTCCTAATGGAAGAGTCCACATATGATCTAGTGGTAGAACCTATGTATGATCCTGATTTTGGATTTTGATATTGGTCCCATATCAGATTGTTTGTTTTGATATGTTTTGTTTGGGCATAATAATTTCAACAGGTTTATATTTTTCCTCATTTTCCCGTAGAATATTGTATTGTAGTCTGACGGGATATATCTTGCTAAAGCATGTGGAATGCAGTGCTCGCAGATGTGCCTAGATCAGTTTCTGTCAGTTACAGTCTTGAGATCCTTAGAGTGGACGGGGTACTATTTTGAGCCCCTAAGGTTGTCGACTGTTAGCCCTTTTGAGTCGGTACCATTTGGACTCCTAAGGTTGCTAGTTTATTTGATCTGATCTAGTTAGCATAGTGCTAATATAATGTGGGTGTATGATAAGTTATTACCAACTCTGTTTATCATCTAGCATGATATTTTTTATGGCATGATTAATGATTTTGACAGTGTTTTCGTTTTTGGGTAAAATGGTTAGTTTGCAAAATGCATTTGAAAAGTTTATGTTCTTTTTTGGATATATAATCTTTGGTTATGTTGACCTTTTTGATATTTTTGTCTGAAAATATTTCTGAAAAAAAATCAAAGTGATCTTTAATAAATATTTTTTTTGAAAGGAAATATTTTGGCTATTTCAGATTTTGGAAATCAATGTTTTATTTAATTTAGTCATTTAGACGATTTGGTGACTGTTTGTTGTCTATCTTGTTTGCGAGGATTTTGAAATGAGTTTTCAAAACTATTAGTTTGTATTTAGCTTGTATATGTAAATATACTTATATATCTGCATGCGATATATTTTAAAATATTTTTAAAATAGTCTTTGTGAGGTATGTATGAGGTGATCTGGAGTATTGTTTCCTCACTTGGGTTCTTACCTCTTTCTTTTCTGTCAATCTCTTTGGTTCTTATTTTCAGATGATTTTGGTTGATTGCTATTTTTTAGCATTCAACACTCGATGGGCCCAGTTATTTATTCTGTTAGTTGCTCTACACTGGTATATTTGTGTGTGTTTGACTCTATATATCTATTTGATATTTAAATATGATTTGTTATTTACCAAATATTTTATTATTATGGAAACTTATGTTTTATACAATTTTAGATTTATTTATTTTGTTAAACTTAATTGATTTTGAAATGTTTTTAAATAGATTAGTTTTAGTTCTGTTATCTGAGGCTTGTGCGAGATGGGCCAGGTTTTCATAGACGGTTTGCCTCGTACGCCGATCATGGTCCAAAATCGGGTTGTGACATTTAGGGCTCCAAAGAGTGTGATTTTTGGGTGGAGAATATAAAACTTTTTTTCTCTCAAAGAACTCAATGAAAAATCATCACATTCTTTCTTAATTTTTTCTTTTACACGCAATACGCCTTTAAAATCATTTTTCTCATTTGCATTCGATTTTCGCTCTTGTTTTTCCTCTATTGATCATTCTCTTAGTTTTGCAATAGATTCTTCCTTTCTCTTCTTATCACATAACAATTTAAAAGGAAGGTGGGTAGACAACATAAAACAAGACTACCATTTTAGCATCATCATCACCATCCTCAATTGAGGGCATTTTTAAATTGCTAAAAACATTAAAGTCTTGTGTTTCACTCCCTACCCTAAAGTTCAATTTTCCTTTGCCCACATATATTAGAGCTCCCTCCAGTACAAAAAATAGTCTTCCAAGTATAATGGGAGCTCTATATCATTATCCATTGGAAGAACATAAAAGACAATGGGAAGGTAAAACTTACCAACTTTTACCAAGACTTTCTCCACAACTCCTAGAGGGTATTTAATGGAGCAGTCAACAAGTTGGAGTGAAACGATTGTCAGCACAAGTTCTCTAATCCCAAGCTTGTTGAATGTTGAGGATGGCATGAGGTTGACCGAGGCTCCCAAATCATACAATGACTTCTTGATGTCTGCACTTCCAATTGAGCATGGAATGGTGAAACTCTCTAGATATTCGAGTTTTGTAGGGAGCTTATTTTGAATCACCGCACTTCATTATTCGATTAAGGCAATCATGACATACTCCTCCAATTTATTCCTATTGGACACAATCTCCTTTAAACATTTAGCATAATGAAGTATATGAGCAATGACCTCAATGTGGGGAATGTTCATTTGAAGCTTCTTGAACATTTCCAATAGCTTCTTGAAATTGCTGTCCATTTTGTTAGCATTCAACCATTGGGGAAATGGAAATAAGAGGCACATATGGCTTCACCTCATTCTTTTGGTTGTAAGGGAGCTCTTTTCATTGTACTTTTTCCTCTTTAGCCTCCATGTCATGAATGGGTTCTTCCACCATAATTTCCTTCCCCTTATCCCTATTAGATTTCTCCTCCAACTTTGGCTCGTCAAGCTTTTTCCCACCCCTCAACGTTATAGCCATCACATTTTCCTTTAGGTTGACTTGGAAGGTACTTAGCAGCTTCCCCTTTTCCCTTTCAAAAACCACTTTGGCTATCGACCTATTTGCCTTTCTAAATTCAAAATGGTGGCTTGTTGATCTTGGATAATTTGATTGAGCTTAGCATCTCTTGCTTCCATCTTAGCATCTCTTTCCTCTATCTTAGACATACATTGCATCAAAACGTCTTCTAGGGGTGGTTTCTTTTCTTGGGTGTTTTGTGGGGGTAATGGTTAGGGTCGTTGTTAGTAGGATGGTGGCCTTGGTTGAAATCCTATGGGTCTCATAGGTCTAGGTGGGTTAGGATTCGGGTCTTTCCATGAGAAATTTGGGTGATTTTATAAACTTGGATTGTAGGTATTAGAGTAGGGGGTCATTTCTAGGTTAAGGTTTAGGAAATCCTCCGAAGTAATTCATCTCATCAAACCCAGCTCCCATTCCTTGACTCAACGCACAAGTTGTATCATAGTGACCAATGATTGACTATCCGCAAGAACATGGTTATCGATGTAGTATTAAAATAGCGTTAGGAATATTCCTAGGGTGTCGAACCCACAGGGATGAGTGCTAATTGTGATTGATTCATGCAAGAAAGTAAAAATGCAAGTAAGTGATATTTATGTATTTTTTTTGATAAATAATGCCAAAATTAAAATGAACAAGTGATAAGAAAAACATTAGGACTTTCAAGACTCCACTAAGATTCATATTTACTACATTTATGAATGGTTTATGGGATTGAGTGTTCTCTCACTAATATCACGTAAAGCCTCTCTCACGTTCATTCAAGTTATGTCTACATTTATTAAAAGGGTCATTTCGGCCTTATCTAACAAAACTAGACTCCTTAAGTTCTATTGGGAAATTCATCGAACACCTTGTGGGCATGAATATTTCATTTCATAACCTAACAAGTTTAATGCATGTAAACCTCATTTAGCATTCTCCATTCGGTCATTCAACTAAATTTCTTACAAACACCACTATGGTGATCAAGTATAATGATATTCAATTAAAACATGTCATTAAATCAAATCCAACAATTACAACAAATATGACATTATATGACATTCAAAGTATAATAATAAATCAAATAGAAATATCGCAATAAAAGCACATCCTCCATTCATAAATATAACAAATAATCATCAAGGTTTACATCTTTAGGTCCTAAAAAAATGTTTAAGCTACCATGGTTTTGTACAATAATATAAGACAATTAATTTCAACATAAACTAGGATAACAATAAAGATAGATATAAGGGGAGAAGAGAAAACGAGTTTAGAAGAAGCCTCTTTCAATGTCTCTTGAGAGAAATCTCCACGCTTTAAGCCTTGGTCTCCTTCTTCTTTTCCAACCCTACAAATATGTTGTTTCAATATGAAGAACAAAGAGAGAAATGTGTCCAATGGGTGGCTCCCCCTTTTAATGTACATATGATAGGTATTTATAGGAATTTTGAAGTCCCAAGAAACCTTAGACAAGTTTCCAAGTTGATGCATAAAAATTGTCCACTTGTTGGCCACCTTTTGTCCCCTTTTGAAAATCTAGCCGAAATTTGAATTTTTGACCCAAATATGTCGTCCACGGTCTTTGCCCTCGCCATTGGTTGCACCACAGCCTTATGCCATGCCTTTTTGCACAGTCATGGTTTGTCTCGACCTTGTTTCATGATTCTACACATCCACCATGGTCTTCACCATAGCTGTGGCGATGGGGTGTGGCCTGGCCATGGTCTCCTACCATGGCCATGGTGCAAGGTGTGACGACGACCAATGTTGTGCTTTCTTTCGATTTTCTTCGCACCTTCTTCGATTGATCTTACAACTTTAAAACCATATTTTTCATGCCTTTTCATCTCTTTTCTATCGCATTTCATGCATTCCTCATCACCCTACACAAAGCTTAAAAATGTATAAAGACATTAATAATTTAACTTGCAAAGGGCGGAAATGCTATACTTTTATACGTGAATTATTACGCAAGATTAGGATACATCAAACTACTCCATGCTTAACCAATGCTTGTCATCAGGCATTCAAAAACTCAAAATAAATCAACGACCTCGATTCCTAATCACCCTCTTTACCCCCATATTATGTACTACTCTAATCAAATGTCTCGAAATCTCACATAGGTATGTGTGAATCCAACTAATCCTTTTCGGTTCTAATATTAGAGGCTGTCTTTTCTTGAAACTAAGGTGTATAGGAACACAAGTTATACAGAGATGGGTATATAAGGGATCTTAAGTCTCAAAGTACTTGAATATTTAAGTTCTTGAACATCAAAGACAAACTATTGAGTTAAAAGTCAAGCAAAAATTGAAAAATGTTAAGCCACTTTTAATAAAATCACACAAACAAAGGCATTTTTCAAGCAATTAAACCCAAGCATTCAATAAACCCCTCCCCTACACTTATTTTAAACATTATCCCCAATGTTCGATAAAGGAAGTCCGGATCAACAACACATAGATAAGAACAAAAGAGACAAGTGAATATCAAATTTAAGCATAAAAGTAAAAGGGATAAGGTTCAGAATACTTCTTTATTTTCCACTTTGCTTGTGATTGCTCTTGTCTTGATTGAGCGACTCCAATTTTTAAGAAAGAAACATGAAAGGTTAGTGGAACAAATGCATAAATAGTCATTATGAAAGTGGTCAACTTGTCCTCTTCATTGAACATCAACAAAATATTTCAAAACAACAACAAAAGGGAACATACACTTATCCTAGAATGAAAATATGCATGCAAGTGTGTAAATAAAAGATAACCATAGTTTAATGTCATAGCGGACCAAAAGTAGTTTAACGTCATTGCGGACTTATGCATAGGATCTATTTGGGGCGCCGAATAGCCCTTGTTGTGGTGCCATGTATGATTTCAATTTTTGACCATGAACTTTGTTATTGCAACACACAAATGAATTTTTGAAATCGAAAATGGATCGCACCATGGAATTTTAGGTTCCAAAGAATTTGATTTTTGGGTGGAAAATGTATTACTTTTTGTCTCTCAAATAATTTACCCTTAATGAAATATCCTTACATTCTACCTGAATTTGTTCATTAACATTCAAAACCCTTCCACAATTGTTTGATTTATTTGCACCTAGGTTATTTTCATGATCTTGCTCTTTTAGAGGTTCTCTAGGTTTTTCACTTGAAGGATGCAATGGTGCAGGGCGAGAAATCATGTAACATGTTTCTAAGGAATGCACCATATTATCATCATATTCATGTAAAGGTTGATGCTCATTTATAGAAACATATAATTTTTCAATTTCCTTACCTACCCTAAAAACAATACTTCCTTTCCTCAAATCAATTGTGACTCCTCCCATATCCAAGAAAGGTCTTCCAAGTATAATAAGGGTGTCACCTACATTATCCATATCTAAAATATAAAAATTAGTGGGAAAAAAAACTTACCTACTTTCACCAAGATATTTGCCACAACTCCAAGTGGATGCTTGATTGATCGGTTTGCAAGTTGGAGCGTTACTATAGCAGGTGCTAGCTCTCAACTCCCGAGCTTCTTGTAGTTGGATTTAGGCATTAAGTTGACTGAGGCCAAATCACACAAGGACCGAATGTTCGCCAATTTGCCGAAAGTGAATGGAATTGTGAATTTTCCTAGATCCTTGAGTTTTGGAGGATACTTGTTCAAGATCACCACACTAGATTCCTTGGTGAGTGCCACCGTAGCATACTCCTCCAATTTCTTCTTGTTGGCCACTATCTCCTTCAAACATTTATCATAGTTTGGCATTTGGGAAATGGCCTCAAAGACGGTATGTTTAATTCTAAATTTTTGAACATTTGAAGAAACTTTATGAAATTTTCATCTTTGGTTTTTTGTTTGTCTTTGAGGAATTGGGATTGGTGGGACATAAGGCTTTACCTCATCTTCTTTTTGTTGCTTCTTGTCACTAATTTTTGCCTTGTGTTCCTCCATCATTGGCTTCTTTCCATTTGTCTTGCTTGTTGCCTTCTAATCTTTTGGCTCTTCCCCCACACTTATTTCCTCAAGTAATTTCCCACCTCTAAGTGATATAGCCATGACACTTTCTTTGGGGTTCATTTGGGATGTACTTGGAAGCTTGCCCTTTTCTCTTTTCGACACCATCTTCGCAATCTTTCGATATTCAAGATGGAAGCTTGAATGGCTTAGTCCATATTGACATCCTTAGCTTCCATTTTTGACATGAGTTTCATAAGAATGTCCTACAAAGGTGGTTTATTGTCTTAATCATTTCGTGGGGGTGGTGGTTGGGGTTGTTGTTGTTGATAAAATGGTGACCTATGTTAACAATTTTGAAATCCTATTGGTCTATCTTGATTAGCACCAGCCCGGATTATAAGTGTATGAGAAATATTAGGGTGATTGTGCCAACCCGGATTATAAGTGTATGAGAAAGGATCATTTTTCGGTTATGGTTTTCTAAAATCTCCCACATAGTTGACTTCCTCTATTTTCGCTCATACGTTTTAGGCCATCCTACAATTTGTATCATTATGCCTCATTATGCCACAAAATGAGCATTGTTCTCTAACTATAGCTCCTCTATTGATCAACATATTCATCTTCCTAGACATTTCATCAAGTTGAAAAGCCAATTTGGAAGAAGAAGTGTTTACCTTATGAATGCCCGCTCTTTTTCCTCGAACCACTTTTTGTTGAGAGTTGGTGGCAAGCATTTTATAAATATCATATACCTCTTTGGTCGTTCTGTTACCAAAGTAACCTCCCGCCACAATGTCAACAAGCATTTTCCCATGGATGGTCAAGCCATCATAAAAGAATTGGGTGAGCAAAGCCAATGAAAATTGGTGGTGTGGGCATTGACTTATAAGCATCTTTAAACGCTCCCATGTTTCATAGAATGGTTCACTCTCCATTTGTGAAAAAGAACAAATCTTGTTGCACAAGTCCACCGTCTTTTGAGGTGAATAATATTGTGTCATGAATTTTTCATACACCTCATTCCAAGTTCCAAGAGAGCCTTTCGGAAGTGAATGGAAGGCATCTCATTCAAAGCTCATCCTCCGTCAAACCCTGTAAAGGAAAGGTTTGAATAATTGTGTAGAATTCCCTCAAGATTGTCAATGGATCCTCCGATGGAAAACCATGAAATGAAGGTAGCATTTTAAAGTGAATGTTCTTCAATTCATAGTTTCAAGTCGTCGAACTGAAATGAATGCAAGATGGGGAAGCTCTAATCACCGGCCGTTAAATATCTCTCAAACTCATTCGCACCGGCATTTGGTTGCCAACGGCACCTCCCGGTAGTTGGCCCACTCTCACCTCATCATCATGAGCATCTCGAGGTCTAGCATTTCCTGCCATTCTTTCCTTCTTCTATTCTCTCGGTTCGCCCTTTCAAATCTTTCACTTTCGGGTATTAAAGGAATGATCTCTTCGTCCTCTCGATGCATTCTACTTCAGCACTTTAAGACCGCCTCATGAGCATGTATTACCTAAATTCCAAATAAAATAAACAAGTACAAAGAAAATAAAAATCAAAACTAGTAGTGTTGTCCCTGGAAATGGCGCCAAAAACTTAATCCACAAGTGCACAATTATCGATGTAGTATTGAAAGAACCTTAGGAATATTCCTAGGGTGTCGAACCCATAGGGATGAGTGCTAATTGTGATAGATTCACGCAAGAAAGTAAAAATGCAAACAAGTGATATTTTTGTATTTTTTTAGATAAAAAACACCAAAATTAAAATGAACAAGCAATAAGAAAAACTTTAGGACTTTCAAGACTCCGCCAAGATTCCTATTTACTATATTTATGAATGGTTTATAGAATTGAGTGTTCTCTAACTAATATCACTTAAAGCCTCAAGTTCATTCAAGTTATGTCTACATTTATTAGAAGGGTCATTTCGGACTCCTTAAGTTCTCCTGGGAAATTCATCGAACACCTTGTGGGCATGAATATTTTCATTTCATAACCTAACAAGTTTAATTCATGTAAACCTCATTGAGCCTTATCCTTTCGATCGTTCAACTAAATTTCTTACAAACACCACTATAGTGATCAAACATAATGATATTCAATTAAAACATGTCATTAAATCAAATCCCAATTACAACAAATATGACATTCAACGTACAATAATAAATCAACTACAAATATCACAATAAAAGGACATCCTCCATTCATAAATATAGCAAATAGTTATCAAGGTTTACATCTTTAGGTCCTAAAAAAATGTTTAAGCTATTATGGTTTTGTACAATAATATATGAAAATTAATATCAACATAAACCATGATAGCAATAAAGAGAGATATAAGGAGAGAAGAGAAAACGAGTTTAGAAAAAGCCTCTTTTGATGTCCCCCAAGGAAATCTCCACACTTTAAGTCTTGGTCTCCTTCTCCTTTTCCAACCCTACAAATGTGTTCATTCAAAATGAAGAACAAAGAGAGAAATTGTGTCTAATGATTGGATCCCCTTTTTGATGTATATATGGGAAGTATTTATAGGCATTTTTAAGTCCCAAGAAACCTTAGAAAAGTTACCAAGTTGATGCATGCAAATTGTCCACTTGTTGGCCACCTTTTTCCCCTTTTGAAAACCTAGCCGAAATTTGAATTTTTGACCCAAATATGTTGGCCATGCACATCCACCACGGTCTGCACAACACCATAGCGCTGGGGTGTGGCCTGACCATGGTCTCTTCCCATGGCCATGGTGCAGGTTGTGGTGACGACCAATATTGTGCTTTGTTTCGATTTTCTTGACACCTTCTTCCATTAATCTTGCAACTTTAAAACCATGTTTTTCAAGCCTTTTTCACCTCTTTTCCATCTCATTTCATGCATTCCTCATCACCCTACACAAATCACAAAAATGTATTAATACATCGATAATTTAACAAGCAAAGGGCAAAAGTGTTGTACTTTTATGCGTGAATTACTATGTAAGATTAGGATACATCAAACAACAGCACCACAAAATGAACATTGTTCTCTATCCATAGACTCTCGACAGATTAAAAACTTGAGAAGCTAAGTCGGATGAAAAAGATGTTACCTCATGAACGCCCACGCTTCTACCCTTTATTGCCTTTGTTAGGAATTTGTGGCAAGCATCTCATAAATGTCATAAACTTCCTCAGTCGTCTTATCACCAAAATAGCCTCCCACCACGATGTCCCTAAGAGTTTGCCCATACATTGTTAAACCATCATAGAAGAATTGTGTAAGTAATGTCAAAGAGAATTGGTAATGAGGGCATCGACTCAACAACATCTTAAACCTTTCCCAAGCTTCATGGAATGCTTCTCCCTTTATTAGAGAAAAGGAACAAAACTTATTTCTCCATTCCATATTCTTTTGGGATGAGTAATAAATCATGAAATTCTCATATACCTCCTTCCAATTGCTAAGAGAGTCATTTGAAAGATTGATCAACCATGTTTTAGCTCGATCCTTCAAGGTATATGGAAAACAACTCATCCTCAAGTCATATTCGACCAAGCCATGCAGAGGGAACGTTTTGATGGTAGTGTTGAACTTCCTCAATAAGGTCAATGGGTCCTTCGATGGAAAGCCATGAAATGATGGTAGACTTGATGGTAGCACGTTGAAGTGAATGTTCTTTAACTTATAGTCCTTTGCCATCAGACTCAACCTAATACTAGAATGTGAAGCTCCAATCACTGGCCTTTGAATATCTCTAGTCTCATGCACACCGGTGTTTGGTTACCAAGGCCATCTCCCGACAATTGCCCTACTCTAGCCTCCTCCACATGATCATTGTGAGTTCTAGGATTTTCCGCCATCATTTCTCTCCTTCTATCAGCCCAATTCTCCTTGCACAACCTTTCAATCTCCAGTATAAAAGGGATGACTTCTTTGTTTTCCACGCTATGAGAACTCCTCGAAAGCATGTACTTCCTACAAAGGAAAGATAAATAATTAAGTAAAAAGAAAAGAAAGATCACAATTAGTATAGTCATTCCCTAGCAACGCTATCAAAAACTTGGTCGAGTCCCAACAAGTGAACGGGTGTTGATGTAGTTTTAACCTTCAAATATTCCTAGGGTATCGAATCTATAAGGAATGAGCACTAAATGTTATCTATTCGAAAAAAGAAAAAAATAAATTCCATGATATGGTTTTTGGTATTTTTGATTAAGCAACACGAAATTAATAAAAACAAACAATTGAAATTGAAAGTAGATTTGTGATAATCAATAAATGATAAAGCATTAGGATTTTTGAGACTTCAACTAAGACTCCTATTTGCTATATTAACAAATGGGTTTTGTTTTGGGAATTTAAGTGTTCTCTCCACTTTACTCACTCAAATCCTCTTTTGAGTTCATTTAAGCTATGCCTACATTTATTAGGCCAATCCTTTCAGTTAAACCTAACTAAAATAGACTCTTTACGCATTTGAGGAATTTCATGGAACACCTTACCTACATAGAATATATCTATCCTAAACTAGGCAAGTTCAATACTTGTGGACCTCATCTAGGCTTCATATTTCGATCCTTCAACTAGACTTGTCAATACTATTATAATGGTGATCAAGCATAACAATAGTCATTCCAAACAAGTCATTGAATCAAATCCAAGGCAAACATAAGATATGGTATTCGAAACACAATATCCATTCATTAATAAAGCAAATAGTCATCAATAGTCTACATCTCTAGCTCTTAATAATGGATTTAAGCTACCATAGTGAACAAAAACAAAATACAATAATAAAAATGAAAATGAAACATTGTCACTAAATATAAATACGAAGAGAACGAAGATTGATTGATGTGGAGGAAGCCTCTCCAAGCCTTCTTCAAGAGGAATCCTTTCATCTCTTAAGAGCTTCTTCTCTTCTTACCTAAAACCTAAACAAAGGTTCTTAAAATTGAAAGCCAAAAAGAGTGTGTTTGTGGCATGATAAAAGATGTCTAAAAGAGTAAGTTTTTAGAGTATTTATACCCTCTTACATGCCCACAAAACCCTACAATTTTTCTATCAAAACATGTCATTTGATCGTGCCTTAGCCTCCAAAGCCTTGCCAAAATCCGTCAATTTCTCTCTCCTCCATCTGGAGGGCCATGACCGTGGCTTGGGGCCATCACTGTTGCCCTTCTCGACTTTGGAAAAATTTTCCATTGAAGTGTTGGCTCGCCTTGACCATGTCTTTTGGCCACGATATGTACTCATTTTGGCCATGGCCATGGCATTGAAATGCCATGACCGTAGTCCCTTCTTTGATTCCTTAATTGGTGTCATTTTTGTGGGCATTATGGAGCGATAGTTATGGCCTTAGTCGTGGCTCAGGGTGTGACCTCCGAAAGTAGGGTGTGGTGACGACCATGGTACCTTTCCATCTGAATTTTTCTTACGCTTTTCCTATCATTCATACATCTTTTAAAACTTCTTTTACTTGCCTTTTTCATCAATTTTCATCCAGATTCCATGCAATCTCATTCACCTTATACAAAACACAAAAAGTGTATGAAATTACCAATGATTAAATACCAATAAAATTACAAAAAGTGGTCAAACTTTCTGGTGTGTGATAAAACACGTGGTCAAAAGTTGGTCAAAAAGTCAAAATTAGACATTTTTGAAACTGTATTAAAATGGTGAATATTTCTGTAGACACTTTGAATGCCCTTGCATTGTAGAAATTTAAATGGCTTTTTAGAAATTTTCTATAATTATCCCAATTACATAACTATATTCCGTGAAAATCAATATTACACAAATATGCTCAATCAAAACAATTGTCACGCGGAAAAAAGAACGTGAACTTTTTAAGACCCGGCTGATATTTTCTAAGATTTGTTATATTTTTTAATTTATCAACAAATCACGACATTGATGCTCTAGTTTTGTATGCGACCATAGTTATGATACATCTGTGTATATATAGCCTAAAACATTCGTATTGCCGAGGCCAACATTATTTTTCCTTTTATTTTTTATTTTTAGCCTCTTTTATCTTCTTTTAGTCAGGAATCTTTCTTGTATTTTTTTAATTAATTATTCTAGTTTCATTATTCTACAATATATATAATATATAAAATTAAAAACAAAAAAAAAAACATAACTCAAACTGAAATAAACGGTCAAAAAGATATTACAGAAAATATGTTTGTTGAACTCAAAAAAATCATTCAAGTAGCAATATAGTTTAATGAGAAAGTAATTTAGAAAATTTTCACAAAGCAAAAATATATATAATATGTAAATGTAAAAATAACAGAAAATAAACTAAAAATCAAATAAAAATAAACTTAAAAAAATATATTGTAGAGAAGATATTTATCGAACTTAAGAAAAATAATCAAGTAGCAATATTGTTTAATGTAAAAGTGATAGAAAAAACTTTTTTACGAATTAACAATATATATATAATGTCAACTTAAAAACAACACAAAATAAACGAAAAATTAAAGTAAAATATGTTGGAGAATTTCGGTCTTGGCTTGTTGAAAATGTAAGAGTTCAGAAGAGAGAACAAAAAACACCAATATTTAGAGTGGTTCAACCAACCTTGTGTACGTTCACTGCCTAAGCTCATCAGTTAAGATTTTCCCAAATTCATTATATCTCGATGATTGAT
Organism: Flueggea neowawraea; assembly: GCA_948243855.1. Taxonomy (NCBI): domain Eukaryota; kingdom Viridiplantae; phylum Streptophyta; class Magnoliopsida; order Malpighiales; family Phyllanthaceae; genus Flueggea; species Flueggea neowawraea. The sequence continues at coordinate 1,437 of CAODLS010475747.1, read as the reverse complement.
TACGGCTCAATCCAACAAGGCCAATTACAAAGAGGCTGATTCCCAGCTCAAGTCCTCAAAGGCCACCTTCACTTTCAAGCTAAGTAAGAACTCTTACAATACTTGATTCCGGTTCAAGAATAAACGAATGTTGATTTCTCTCAAGGCTCACACCTCTGAAGTCCTTACAATGTTATTTTCTAAGGCTCATAGCAAACCTTTCTCATACCTAAGGTGTTTATGAATAAAAAGTGAAAGCTCTATGCTAGAAATAAAAGTATGAACTTGATGCTTGCAATATGCTCTCTATCTTGGTTTTGGTGTCATAGGGTTGGTGGAATGATGAAAATATTTGATCCATGTTTGCATATGATCATCCACACTTTCTCTTCCTTTTCTTTAAGTATTTTTAACCTTTCTCTCCCATATGACCGTTAGGGGTCGATAATCTAGCCGTTGGAGTGAATTTGATGCTTGATTTCCTGCCCTATATGATTTACTCGAGTAAGAATATTTTCTACTCGAGTGAGCATGATTTGTTTGGATGTTGTAATCAAATCACATGATTTCAGCATTATAAATGATCCCTCATTCACACCTGATGCTTCGATTACTTGAGTTACTTAATTTCCTACTCGAGTAACTCCTCATCTAGTGTGCTTTTGGGTTTTCTACTTGCTCGATTGAAAACTTCATTTCATTATGCCTTTGAAACATGTTTTACTATAGTAACTTTATTTCTTAGTCGAGTAACACCTGTTTTACTTCAACAATTGCGCCATTTGGCCATATCATTGAACATTGTACTTTTCTAGATTAATTACCAATTTTTGTTCATCATCAAAACGTAAGAGGATCTAACTGTGAACCACCCTTGATTCAACAATGTCTCCCTTTTTTATTGTAATACCCCCTAGTTTTAGAGTTAATTTGGGGATATATATTTGGGGTAATTAGTTGGAGTAATTATTTTGGATAATTTGAGAATTTATTTGAAAATTTATTTTTGGTGATTGGAGGGTTAATTTTATATTTTGGGGTTAATTTGGTGAATTATGAAGATTAGGGGTGATTTGGGAAGTGTTTGATTAAGTGAAAATGATGAAAAATTGAAAAGAAAAAAAATTGGAAATCGGAACTGAACGACCGATCGTCTGTTTGGGTTGCCATGCTACAAGTCGTTTGTCGCCAGGGAAGAGCTGTCATTCGCGTGTGTGTTGCTGTCATCCACGCGCGTGCTCTGGTAGTAGCCGACAACGTGTCGTTTGAGATACTGAACGCACGTACGTTCACGCGAGATGCCGAATGACGAGTCTTGCACTGTCGTCTGTTTCCTCCGCCTTATCGTTCGCGTCTGTGTCTGTTGTTCATGGATCAGACGACAAGTCATTCGCGTTTCTTTTCTTCAACAGTGACCAAAACGACGTCGTTTGTTCTGCAGATTTTTCCATTTAAACC
>CAODLS010475706.1:0-14129 GCA_948243855.1 Flueggea neowawraea | reverse complement strand
TCAGAACCACTATTCACGGATAATTCATCCAATTAAATATGCACAGAAATAAGAAACAGGATGAAAAATGCCTCATACTATATATATCAAATATAAAGGGGTAAACAATGTGCTTGGGGCTAGGGCTTACACTAACAGGGATGTCATTTCCAATAAGTAGAATGTCATCCACATAGAGTAGACGATTGTGCTCCCACTAACATTCTTTATACACAATGCTCATTTTAATTTTTTATGAAACCAAATTCCTTAAATGCCACATCAAATTGAAGATTCCAGCTTTGTGAAGCTTGCTTTAATCCATAAATAGATCTTTGAAGCTTACACACTTATTACAATGTTTAGGATCAACAAAACCCTCTGTTTATGTCGCATAGACATCGTCGAGTAAGTTTCCATTAAGAAATATTGTTTTGGCATCCATTTGTCAAATCTTGTAATCGTAGTATGCACCAATGGCAAGAAGAATCCTAATAGACTTGAACATTACAACTGGTGAAAACGTTTCATCATAGTTGATACCATGAGTTTGTTTGAAACCTTTTGCAACAAGTTAAGCCTTGTAGGTCATGTCGTTTTTTTATCTTATGAAGTCATTTACAATCAATAACCTTAGCACCCTCATCTTTGTGGACTTGTCTTCATGACAATGAACGGACCTCCATTCTTCATTACAAATAAATAACATTCCTATGCTATTCTATATTAAAGTAATGAACTAAAAGACACACATGTTGTGTCATAAATCTGAAACAAAATAAAATGGAATCCAAAAATTACATTAATCCTATAAAATAACATGTCAATCACATTGAACATTCATAAAGGGTCATGCCATGCACCATGCAAAAGTATGTAAACACATAAGGCACATAATCACATTATGAACATGTAATAAATTTTTGTGTTCATCAATATAATTAATTACACGGCGCTACGCAGAGTTAGAACGACGGTTAGCTGGAAGGGGTTAAAGGGGCAGCACCCCGAGAAAGTAGACAATTCACTTAACTCGTTGAATGAGTTGTTGCCTTAAAACGCCCTTGAATGTTAACCACATCAAAATTTGGATTCCTTTTCAAATCACATTTAAAAATACCAATCATACTAGGAGTAGTAATCCTAATCATATTAGAAGTTGTAATCATAATTATATTAGAAATATGAATCCAAATCATATTAGAAATAGTAATCCTAATCATATTAAGGGTAGGAGTCCCAATCATATTAGCAGTAGGAAACCTAGTCATGTTAGGAATAGCAATTGGTGTTCTTCGATTTTAATCTCATTAAAACAATGCAAGCTGAAATTATAAACAACAGATCATAAACATAATTTCAAATATATCTCATACATAATAAGAAATCAAATTTATCGAAATTACAAGTGGTTTTGATATCATTGTTGGAATCTGTGACACCATACACACAGCAAAAATAAAACTTATTGTCAATGAACTCCACCAAGAATCCATGCAAATTGATTAAACCAATTAAGGAACATGTGTTTACCTAAATAATTCGAAACAAGAATGAGAGGATGTTGTTTGATTTGAGTCACATACGTTGCAGGATAGGAACGCCCTCTACTGGTATCCACACGAACTAACTGAATTCGGGTTGGTGTGTTAGCACCATTCAGAGGACACTCTCAAAACTGTGCTATTTTTCTCTCACAAGTTTAAGTGGAATGGATGGCAAGAGTGTTTAGGGCATGGTTAGAAGTCTATTTATAGACTCTAGCAAACCCTAATTCTAATCTTACTAGGAAACTGAATCCTTGTCTTACAAGGATGCCCTCTCTCCTTGTTTAAGAAGAAAATGCTACTTAACTCCTTATCATACAAGGATCTGCCACTTAATGCTTCTTCCTTGTCACACAGGCAATTCGACCTTTCCTTATTGCACAAGAAAAACGCCAATTACTTGTTGGCCAAGTCAAAGACTCTCTTTTTCTTATCATGTAAAACCAATGAATTTTAACTTGTCTTAAAATTGTTCTAAAACAAATTATGACATCATTTCATTTAGCATACATTTAAAAATAATTATAATTAATTGTATTTAAAATGTTTGCATAAAATAATAGCAAGAAATATCATCAAACATAAAGTACAGTTCATTCTAGTGTGTGACCCTATAGGTTCGTTCAATATTGGCAGTAGGCTCAAGTCACTCCTTAAGCCCACAAGTCATAAGCGGCCTCTAGCAAGACATTATGACCACCAAACTTGAACAAATTGTTTGAATCCAATTATGTTTTGATGATGAACAAAACTTGGTAAGAAGATACGATGAAGACAATGAAAAAATACAAGGTGATTGGGTTCAAGACAAGAGTTACTCGAGTAAGCAACATAGTTACTCGAGTAAGTTCAAGTTCCAGAAAGCCACGGATTGTTGAATTCATTTGAGTAAAATGAAAGTTACTCGAGTGTGCGAAAGCTGAAAATGTGATTTACTCGAGTAAATGTTGAAACCAAAAGATACATTGATTTGGAAGTTACTCGAGTGAGAAAATTGTTACTCGAATAAGTGGGCTTTGTGAGAAGTGAGATCTGAGGCAAACAAGTCAGAAATGGAAAGATTTTGATGAAATCAAGTTGCGACGGTCATATTTTAGAGTTCACTCGAGTAGAGAAACTTGTTACTTGAGTAAGTCAATGATGGAGCTAAACACTGGAAACTAGAGCTAGAGTTATTCGAGTAGACTAAAAATTCACTTGAGTAAAAGCTGGAAAAGGAAACTAAATCAGATTGATTTCACACTCTAACAGTTATCTATTGACCCACAACGGCTAGAAATCTTTGAGGAAGGATAAATACACCTAAAAAACGTATAGAGAACATGAAAGCACACATATCTATCATCCAAAACATCAAGGTAGACAGGAAACCAAGTACATCAAGTTCATACTCTTATTTCTAGTATAAAGCTTTCATTTGTATTTATTCATAAACACTTTAGTTGTGGGAAAGGTTTGTTGTGAACCTAAGAAAACACCATTGTAAGGGTTTTAGAGGTGTGAGCCTTGAGAGAAATCAACCTTGGTAAGGCTTCAGAGGTGTGAACTAAAATCAACCTTAAGTTAGGCTATAGAGGTGTCAGCCGAGAATCAACCTTATTGGATTAAGCCGTAATTAATCGTCGTTATAGTGAATTGGGAAAATCGTAAGTGAGGAACTAAGGTAATTGAGATAGGCAAGGTTGGTCAAACCACTCTAAATCATTATGTTAATTTTCTCTCTTTCTTACTCAAACAAATTCCACCAAGGCAAGACCAAAATTTCACAACATGAATTCGATGACCCGACAAAACTTAATCCACAATACGACATTTAGTCCTTTTGTCTTGCGATATCTCGATTAAGTATAAAGTATGGATCACAGCATCTTTATATAGCTTAACCAAACATTTGTTCATACCCAAGTACACTGACCAAAACAAATGATATTGATAATCTCTATCAATTTTATTTGAGCACGACTATGCATTTCATCATTCCTACTTGTCAAGTGGCCAAGAGATATCTCACTTAAATAAGAGCGGGACAAATTCCTTCACTATCACTCATATTCCTCCACATGATTTACTATATGTCCAATTATAACTTGTATTATCATCTTGTTACAGACGATATTTAACTATATCAAAACACAAAGCTCCTCATATAGGAATCCATGGTGAAATCAAGTCGAATGACAAATATCACTACTGCGATGAGAAAAAATGATGACATGTTCCATGTAATATTTCTCATAGCAGGTCAGTCCAATATCATATTCCCAACCTGTATTTGTGTTTTGAGTGCATCTCATACCCATGACCAGTAAAACGTGATCATCTCTCAGAGTGCATACTAGTATTGACCCATTATCATTCCTATGATAATAAACGGCAAGGGACAATTTAGAATAGCCTTTTTTTTTATCTTAAGGTTTTACTATCATGTTATGCATTGGATGGCATAAAACATAATCAATTATTCATGGATACTTTTATCAAGTTATTGCATTACAAAATAACACGATAATCTATGTGTTGAAATGAAATGTCTCATATTTATTAAATAATAATATAAATAACAATGTTCATATGATTGGACTAGGGTATATTACTAACATCTTTTACATGCATTTTTTTTATCACTTTTCCATCTCATTTCATGCAATCATCATCACCCTACACAAAACACGAAAAATGTATAAATTCATTGATAATTAAGTACACAGAAGGCGAAAATGCTATACTTTTATACTTGAATTAACATATAAATATAGTATACATCACTGATCGTCAAGTAAAATTCCACTAAGGCAATGTAAGGTTCTGTTTTCTTTATGCAGCATCCATGCCAATGTGATCTTCTGTAAAATAATATTTTTTTCTCAGTAAAAAGAAATTGAAATATAATACTACTAACTCTATATTCAATTCATGAACACAAAATTTCACTTTCAATATTCCATAATCAATTTATAAATACAAAATTAACAATCATAAATAAACCCTACAATAATATATAAACAAAATATTCCTTAAAACAATCCATAAACAAACTTTTTAAGGGTAGGGATCTCAGTCGGCTAGGAAACAAGGAGATAGTGAGAACAAACACCAATTTTGAATCAATCTACATATACAAATAGTGAAATCTACTTAATCTAGTGTGAATAAAAGGAGAGATTATCATGTACCAACAAGAGCTAGTGTCTGAGTAAAGACACTGATAAGAGATTATCTGGCAGATTGATTTAACCTTTTGGTTGATTGAGATCCTGTATGAATCAATCTCTACATAACTCAGATGAAGCATCAAAACTTTCAGAATCTATGAAATGTGCAACTAAAGGAGAGCAATATGAATATTCTTCCGTGCAAAAGAATACTACGAAAAAAAAAATCAATAGCATAAAGAAATGCTCATTTTATACAGAAACTAATTCATCCTGAAACAATCTCAATAAGCAACTGACTATCCATGACAAAAAAAAAAAGATGTCCATTGCACTTTGGCCATCCCATTGTATTATAGCCACAAATTTACACAATTTAGCCCACATTGGCATATTTTACGCAATGCAAATCAATATATATATATAATAGTTAGGGAGTTTTCTCTAACTATTATATAGTGGCATTCTATTTGATAATCATTTGGTATTTACTTCTTTTTATTGTGTAATTATTTTTTTTCTTAAACTATCATACACTATTTACAAGAGTTTGTTAAGACTAATCATATACTTTTTTCTATTTTTTATATTGAACATACTTTTCATATATCGAAATAAATGCTCTTATTTTATACTTACAAAATTGACAAAGAAAATTAGAATAGAAATCGCACCATTTACACCTTATTAATGAAAATTTGTTCTATTTTGTACAATGAAAAGACCATTCATATATCAAAATTAGTGAGAAAAGTCAATATATATATATATATATATATATATATATATATAATACCTAGTGCGTTTTCCCTATCTTTTGACAAGTGACATTCTATTTGATAGCTATTTGGGGTTTACCTCTTTTTATTGTGTAATTACTTTTTTCTTAAACGATCATATACTATTTAGAAGAACTTATTAAAACTAATCGTATACTTTTTTTTTCTATTTTTTATATTGAAAAGACTTTTCGTATATCGAAATAAGTATTCTTATTTTATACTGACAAAATTGACATAGAAAATTGGAACAAAAATCACACCATCTACACCTTATTATTGAAAATTTGTTCTATTTTTTACAATAAAAAGACCTTTCATATATCGAAATTAGTGAGAAAAATTATATATATATATATATATATATATATATATATATATATATATTATAATCAAAAGATTTTCATATATCGAGATAAGTGCTCTTAGTTTATACTTATAAAATTGACAAAGAAAATTAGAAGAGAAATTTCACCATCTAAACCTTATTATTAGAAGTTTATTCTATTTTCTACAATGAAAAGACCTTTCATATATCAAAATTAGTAAGAAAAATCATATTTTTTGATTTTTTATAATAAAAAGATTTTTATATATCGAAATAAGTGTTCTTAGTTTATACTTAGCAAATTGACAAGAAAATTAGAAGAGAAATCGCACTATCTACACTTTATTATTGAAAATTTATTCTATTATTCACAATGAAAAGACCTTGCATATATTGAATATTAGTTCTCTTAATTTATACTTAGAAAATTAACAAAGAAAATCAAAAGAAAAATCGCACCATCTACTTTTTTTATTGGCAAAAATTTATTTTATTTTTATATTGAGTATAACAATACATAAATTACTCACGAAAAGAATTAATTTTCTCTTGAGTTTATGTTCATATTGGAAAATGAATTACTAAAAATTTTTGTTAAGTAATTTTGGTTAATGCAAAGATATTCTAAAAGAAATTTATTAATATTAAATTTATTTATTTTGATTTTAACCAAAAGGATGAGAAAGATATAACTATATAATTTTTGTGACATTGATTTTGTAAGTTTAGTGCAATTTTCTCATAGTTGTGAGACAAAATCATATAGCAAATTATTTATTTTTAAGTATTATTTTTAAAATTTTCAGTTAAATAAAAAACATCAAATTATTTTTTTATTCTAATTCTTATTTATTTTTTATGTAGAAAGAAAAATAATCATTTACTATGGGCTTTGACATTGGTGGTTTTTAAAAAAACACAACAACTAAGATTATGGACTTTCAAGACAGAAAATTATAATTAAATATTCTAATAAAGAAAATATGTAGAATTACAAAATTTAGAAAAAATTAATGTAAATTTTCTAAACATTAATTAGTTTGGGTTTGGTAGTTTGGAAAACTTTATAAGCTTTTTTTTATATTTTATTTATTATTTTATCCTCCACATAAAATTTTATTTGAACCTTTTGTTATATACATTAAAATTAAAAATGTATATTTCTTAAAAAATAAAAAAATTATAATTTACCGTATTTAATTTTATTTTTAACTTTTTAGAATTAATGTTATTTTTATACATATAATAAAATTTTAATAACTGTCTGTAGCACAGGTAAAGTACTAGTAAGAAGCAATGCAAAGGAAAAAAGAACTTGAGTGACTAATAGCCTATTGTCTTTTTAGTTTTTTTTCCTATATCCGACTTTCTAACTACTCTACCGTTTCAGTATCTCTTCCCTCTTATGCCCATCCCACTTCCCACTCCAAACTCCAAATTAAATATTTACTTCCAAAAAAAATCATTTTGTATTGAAGGTTATTCTCTGTATTTTGTTTGAGTTATCTAATGACAAGGCAATGGATTAAAAAGAAAGAAGGTAATCTCTCCTTTTTACAATAAGTATTTTTTTTTAAATTGTAGCACATATATTAAAAAATAATTAGAGTACATTAACTATAGTACTAATATATTATATTAGTTTTAGTAATGATTCATTGAAAATATAAATTATATATTATAAGTCATTAACTATAAGGGTATATTTAGAAAATCATGTTCAAAACCTTCTTGATTTTGTAAAATGTCACTTATTTTGATAAAAGAGAATTTTTTTTTACAAAAAGACTTATTGTGAAATGGGAGGAGTAACCGACCTGTTGTTTAGTTCATTTTTTCGTTTTTAAATGTGACAAAATATAGTTCACTACCCCTTTTTAGATGTAAGGTTTTGAATAAAATCTCTGTGATGGCCACCAACAACTTAAAAACGTTATTTTTTTCTTTTTGACTTTGAACAAAACATTAATTTTCTTAGAGAAAAAATGTAATTTAGAAACTTTATACAATTTAACATAAAATTTATCGCTTTTTTAATCTATGTGCCAATGGGAAGTGGATTAAAAAATGGAACACAGGAAGTATTAATTAAAATTTTGATTTGTCTTATGAGCTTATTTGAATTATTGCATGCATTTTGATTTTAAGCATTGGCATTGCTGATCTAAAAAAAATCGGTGGTTCAAATTGATTACTGATTAAATGTTGCTATCTTAATTTTATTTTAAGAGAATATTTTTGTGCAAATTTATTATATTTTTATATACTAATAATATACATTTATTAGAGAGTTTTCTTTAGGTTTTAATAAGTGGTGTTCTAACTGATTAACATGCGGAGATTCTTTTAAATCTCCTCTCTTTTTTTTAATATAATGTACAAAAAATTTCTAAAATCAATAATTGCATAACAAAAAAATTAATTTGTCTATCAATATAGAACAAAAATTAATTTATACATTTAAATCAATATATTTACATAACAAAAAATTCTTGATTTTTGCTTTATATATCGATATTTGTTATGTAATTACATATATAGCAATTTTTTCAGCATATTAGTCTTTTTGAAAAGAGAGAATCAGATATAAAAATTAGTAGTGATTTGATATGTAATATCCCACACATTTCAGCCATGTTCCCTAGTGATTGGAGTTCGATTGATGATCATTGATGCTCATCCTTATTGAGAGTTTGGAGTTTAGATTGATAGTTGATTAAGATGATGAACATGTAGGATTAGTGTTGTAGAACCTTGAGAATAACGAGTTTGGAGAGTGGATAACTTGAGTTAGAGTAAGCTGTAACTTAAGTTGTGTGACCCCTATACAACTCGAGTTGTCCAGAATTGTAACTCGAGTTAGACGAGGTCCATATAACTCGAGTTAATTATTGTGTAACTCGAGTTATCTGTGCTAAAGTGGAACGACGCGTTTCGGTGTTCTTCATCTTTAAAAGACCCCAAACTGACCAAAATCCGTCATTTGCTCCAATCCATTCCTCTCAGACGTTTCCAATCTCTCTCAAGTTGTTCTCCAGCACTTCCTTTGGGTTTCTTGAGGTAAGATTGTGTTTCTAATCCTTTCTTCCTCATGTTTTTCTGTAAGATTATGCATACTAGGATTTTAGATTCAAGTGGGTTTGAACAATTCGGTTTAGGGTGATTTGGTGAGATTTCGTGTTGTTTTGATGGATTTGGGTGTAGATTCATATTCAAGAGGTTGAATAGAGGTATTGTAGGTGATTGAGAGTGATTTTTATCGGTTGCATTGAGTATTTGGTCGAACTAAAGATTATGTTTATGAAAAAAAAAATAATATATATATATATATATTTGAATTATGGAATTGTTTTGGAAAATCGGTGACTTTGTTTTTGGACTGCGATATATAAGTTATATCTTATATATCTTATTGCTTTTGATATACTGGGTCGCACAACCGATTGTTATTAGAATTAAATTATATTATGTGTATGTTTTGGAGACGAGACACCTTTGCTACGACGTTCTTAGCCTTTGGTATACCAATGATTGTTATACCCACCAACCAGGGTTGTCGGTAGCCATGTGTCTTGATCATATGCATGATTTATTACTAGATTAGTGACAGAGTCTAAAATCATTATTGAGGTGGTAGAGTGACATAGATCACACCCGATTATTATTGTTACTGGTTCCTTATCCGTGGTATATATTTTTGACTGATATCTACGAGATATGTTTTGAATTTGAAATTATTATTATTATTATTATTATTATGCTTACGTGGCGAAACTTTTTTTATGAAATTTCTAGCAAGGCTATAAAAGGTTTTGAACTCTGAACTGGAGTTTTTGGTCTAACATTAAAATGGTTTTATTTTAGGATCTCCGATGAGATAAAACGTTTCTGGAAAGGTTTTGCTTGTGTTTAAAAACACATTAACTTTGATAAGTTTTGAAGAAAATCTTGAAAAAATTTTGGTTTAGTTTCTGAAGGTTTTCGTGCATGTTGTTTTCTTTGGATGCGAGCAATTTCGAAATGGTTTTTCAATCGCTATTATATATGTAGCGTGTATATATATGTATATATATGTCGATTATATCTGTTTGTGGTATTTTTAAACTATTTTCAAAACAATCCTTGTGAGACACGTATGAGACGATCTGGAGTGTTGTCCCTCACTTAGTTTGACCCCCATTTCTTTGCTTTGTCCCTGTTTATTCTCATCGTGTAGGTGACTCTTGAAGACCGTGATCTTTAACAGTTGATGCTTAGTGAGGTATTCTGATGTGATGATCAGTGCCTTTTTGATCGGGCCCCGTTGGTATGATTTGTTAGATGCTCCATATCGGGTTCCTGTGGGAATTATTTTTGTTTCTGAGATTTCAAATATTTTTAATTTGAAATTATTTCCACAATTTATATTACATATGTTTTTTATTAAATGATGTTTAAATCTCTATTGGTTTTATTATTTCAATTGAATTTGAATTTTGGGTAGAAGTTATGTACATTAAGGTTTGTGCGAGTTGGGTTGGGCTCCCATAGATGGTTCATCTCGTGCGTTGATCATGGTCCTGGGAATGAGTCGTGACATGATACTTTCGATCAAATTAAGATAATTAGTTATTTTGACTTAATTCAATACATTTCTATACATTCACTTGATTAATATCATAATATATGAATTAGAATCTTTTATTTTGATGAATCTATATACTTCTCTAGAAAAAAATAAAATATTTAATTCCTGAAATAATTATAAAATTATTAATTTTTTATAATAATGTTAAATATTTATTAGTTATAATTTCTCTCCTGGTTTGCCAATATTTTAATTTTTATGATAGAAGAACAAATTTTAAAAATATTTTTTTTGCAAAAAATATATTATTTATAAATTTAAACAAAAGATATTATAATTTATTATGCATAGTATGAGTATTGCGCTAGTTAAAACTAAAAGTTAAATAGACAAAGGTAAAATTTTTCGAAAGTTTAATTTTTTCATGATAATTACAGATTATTAAATTTATTGGAATAAATAAAGTTTAGATTTTTTTCTTAAGATAACCATACATTATTATTTAAAAAGTTAATAAAAAAAGTATATTTGTATTTATTTAAAATAAATAAGAGTATAATAGTTTTAAAAAATTTCTCCACATTTATTATTATTAAACATCGCTTCGGTCGGTTCGGTCGGATCACACGGCTCGTTCAAGTCCGGTTTACAACATACCCCACCAAGCAGCAGATTACGGCTTAAAACGTCGTACTTTCTGGTTACTAAAGTGAAATACCCGAATTGAAAGAAAAAAAGAAAAGCTTTTGCGATCAGAATAATCCAATCCCCATTTTAGTTTCACTTCTCACCACCTTCAGAGATTACCACTACTCCAAATTGCATCCGTCTCTTCCGCCGTCTCCGAGTCGATCGTCGTGACAAGGTACAGTCAATCGGCATAAATGATTCTTTTTGGATCTTTAATGTTATGAACAAAATCTTTTGGCACAAGATTATTGTTTTCAATTTTTCTTTTCGAATCTGTTATTCTTTAGTTATGCGTCAACGAATCTAAGTGTGTGCCTTAAGTTAATCGAATTAGTGTTAATCTCTTGAAGAATTATTTCTTTAGTGCTGAGTTTTTGGGTTGGAAGAAGTTCGGAAAGGGGATTGAAATAATACGCTCCAAGTTTCAATCATGTATGAAATTTAATTAAGCAGTAGCATTTAATTTTAAGGAATTAATTTGATGGGTTTTATAATTTCGTTTAGGTATCAAAGTTTCTTACAATTGGTTTACTTGTATTGGATTACTTTTTTCTTTTCGCACAATCTCGACGAAATTATTTTTAGTTCTGATTTAGATGTATTTTGGAATCCTTACAGGAACTGGTGCTTTACGTGACTACCAAGAGAGTTTGGTGGTAGCACTTTTTTTCACCGGTAAACATCTGTTGCTTCAATTTGAGAATCTGAGATATGTCAAATGCGCCAGTTAGACGGGTCTCACCCAAAGATATACAGGTGGTAAGCTATTTGGCCTCAGTCACTGTTCCTTTTGTTCCAATATGCATTTGTTTATTCTTTTATTTTTTTAAAGCATCAGTTTGGTGAGTTTGTTATTTTGATTTTCACTTGAATTAAGTTGCAAATGTGTAAAAATTACTTATTTTTTGTGATAAATTTGGCAAGAATACTACTTACAGTGCAAAAGATGTATATAGAATAAGTGTTTCTTATTCTTGCCTTCTGTTTAGTTTGAGTTTTAATTATGGATCAGAATTTTTAGTCAGTACTCAGCAGCTCCCTTTCTTGTAGAATGGAACAGGAATATGCATTGGAAGTCTACCTTCTGTCATTTTGATAGTGCGGGGCTTGGTTGGGCTTGATTTTAATATTATGCTGTAGTCATTACACTTTGCTGCCTTGATAATCTTCTATGTCAGGTACAAAACCTTATTGAACGATGTCTTCAATTATACATGAACCGTGCAGAAGTTGTAGAAACATTGTTGGGTCAGGCGAAGATAGAGCCTGGTTTTACTGAACTCGGTAACATTTGATTTTTATTTTGTAATCTTGAAAAGATGATTCTATTTGTTGCATTTTGAGGGAGAACACTATTTATGAAATTGTGATTTATCGTCGTCTCTTTCTTTTTTGTTAATAGTATTTGTTTATTTTAAATGATAACGATATGTCATGTAAAACAACGTAAGATTGTAGAGCAATAATCACTTGATCTATTTTTATATTATACTGCTAAACTGAAATACTCAACAATTGAAAATTCCAAAAATTCGCGATCTTTATTCATCAAAGTCTTTTCTAAATACAAATGTGGCATCCTTTATATTAGGCACTCAATATAGATTCTTAGAGAATTATGAATCCCTATTGAAAGTATTAATCTTACGAGAAATAGAAATGCTTTTTGAATCCTACTAAAAATTCTAAATAAATAATTCCTGTGGTACTTTGAGATTTTGCAGCCTTTTACATTTGTGTGTAATGCTGAGAAGTGAGAGCAACTGATTTAACTTTATCCCACCTTGAAAAGTTTGTCTTAAGTAAAAATCTCATTCAAATGATTAGTTGGAGAAAAGATCACTATGTATTTATTTGTAGCTGTCATTGGAGATGCTAGTTCCCATCATGTCTTACTTTTCTTGAACACTAATTTTCTGTTATTTGGTTGTTGTGGGTTGGGACCTCCTGTTTGAGAATTGTCGTCATCTGGAATTTTGATGAATATCTCGAAGTAGAATATTAACTTATGAAAGGTGCTTGAGCGTAACACAACTGAATTTTTTTGAGGAATCTGATTCACCCTTTCAGGGAGACTGATTTTTATTCATCATTCTCTACAGCTTTTTTTTTTTAATTTTTTAATTTTTTTTTAATTTTCTATAAGTGCAATTTTTTTTCGATAATAAAAATCAGTTCCTAGAAAAACGTTTGGGACTTATATAGGCAGACAAGGCATTCTTATCTGATCAATGAAGACTAAATCTAGAAATAAATGGTGAATCTCAGCTGAGTCAGCTTGCTCAATAGTGGGCTAGAAGAAGTTTTGCTTGAGTGAATCCATTCAAAAAGGATAAGATACTTGTGTACTGAAATATTTGAAGGGAATGCTTGGCTGTAATTAACATTATTTTGTGTATTGTGCCATATAGAAGCAAATCTTCTCATGTATGTTTTTCTTAAAATTTTCATATTTGATGATCCAACTATCACAATTTCCCTTGTTGAATTTTATGTTTTAATATTTTAAAATAATTTATTATGTCTTATGGACCTTAGTTAGGGGAGCATGAAAATTTTACGGGATGACCTTGTTGAAGTGATAAATATATTGACACCTCCATTGGGAACTGTTTTTTTAATGAAGCACTATGATGACTTGCTTTTGAACTTGTCAATTTTCTTTTTCCAGGTCGAAAGATTTTGGAATTTTTTGAACTAATAATAAAGCAAATTTTGAGTTGAGAATTTTTTCAATTTTCAGTTGAAAAAGTGCTGGAAGTTCACATAGCTTACATGTTCTGCTAACTCATTCTACATTCTGTACAAATGAAAACATAAAACCTTGAAATTCTTTTTTACTCTGCTTCTTCTTTTTCTTGTAAAATCCTTTCTCCTCTTATCTGCATATTGCTTTATAACACGTAGGGAGCGATTTAATTAATGCGTCTTATTCAATTGTCATTGTTTTATAGTTTGGCAAAAGCTTGAGGAGGAGAATCGGGAGTTCTTCAAGGCTTATTACCTAAGATTGATGGTGAAGAGCCAAATAAATGAATTCAACAAGCTGCTTGAACAACAGGTGCGATTAACTCGTCAGATAAATCA
>CAODLS010475367.1:0-22793 GCA_948243855.1 Flueggea neowawraea | reverse complement strand
TTTATAATCTCAGTGGCTAAAAAGCCTACCAAGAAGAGTTCATTGTCCTGACTTGTCTCCTTGCTTGTGTTGTTCTGCAGGTAGGAGCTATGGATGAATCATGAAATTGCAATCCCTTTAGCTGGTTCCACATCAAGATTTGAAGGAGTCAAAAAGGAAGGGAGGACACTCTTCATAAGAGTACCAAAGAGAGTTCTCCAGGAAAAGAGGACACACTTCATAAGATTACCAAAGAGTTCTCCAGTTTAGTGTAGAACTTTGTCTGTGTTTTGGATCTTGACTCCTGTACACAAACTCGTCTTATGAAGGAATTTTAAATGTATGACAGTGGCTTGAAGCCTATTTCCATCTATTCTGCTTTTTGTCTCTCTTTTTTTTTTTGATGTGATCTATAAAAATGGTCAGCGGTTAAGGACCAATTCTTCATGTTATTGCTCTTTGATATGGGATTTTTCCTGTTTGCGGCCAAGAAAGCCTGCAATCCTGCAATTATTAAACATGAAATATTCATAAACTCGAGCTCCTCTTTATTTAAAAGAAACTACAGAGTTGCATTTTTATTTTAGACAGATGACAGCTGCAACTACAATCACCCATCTCTAGTAAACTAAATCATCCATCAATCTCCTGTTTGACAGGAGAGTTCAATGGCTTTAACAAAAACCTGATGCACTTGGTGAATTTGTCTTGTCATCTTCCCCCCCCCCGGGTTTCTGGCTCCTTGAGAGAAAATTAAGAGGACAACGTTGACCTTTGACTCAAATTTTAAGAGCGTGTCAAAGAGTTTATGATTCTGCTAAACCGGATTTTGTGGATTATGAAATAAGATTGCACTAAAAAAATCTAGCTTCTTGGATCAAACGATTGGAAATGATAAAGGGGCACAAATCATTCACTTGGATTCCTTGTTGTACTAACAATAGCAAGTTAAACAATGATGAACAATTGAGATAAAATTGAAATTGCAACAAGACTTGACCACTGAATGTTCTTGAATAAAAATAACAAATGAGAATGCTAACAAAGACTGAAGACACTAAGATAACTGAGCGGGGACACTAAGATTAGCAGAATATGAGATTCATGTTTCTAGTAAAAGAGTTGGTTTGATTGATTCGTTGAAGCCCCTTTTTTTGGCATCCTTGGTGTGTATTTATACTGTTTTGATGCCAATCTTGTTGCCTTGCCAGAGAGGACAGCTTTGATATCACCATTTAGTGTGATTCCATTGATTCCTCCATTGTCCCCTGACTTCCTGATTTGCTATAATCATGTTTGTGACTTGCCTTCGTTGTTCCAGATTTGCTGTAATCAACTATCTCTTCATTTCTAATGCCCAAATCTATGGTGATTACTCAGTTGATATTTCCTTCTCCATTATGGATTTTTAGTGATTGAAAACTCGTCCACATTTCATGATGTCCCTAGTCTTAACTGACTTGCCATGTACAACAAATGGTTTCCTTTTTTGGCGTCCTTGACCTAGGTCATGTCCTCCACCTAGGGGATTGCAAAATTACACTGTAAACAGTTGGTTTGCTTGGGATGTTCTGTATTCAGTGCTTCCAATGTTTGGGTTTAATTGGGTCATGCCAGATAATATACACCAGTTAACAATGGAGATGTATGTTGGTGGGTAAAGTGCAGAAAATATTCTGGAGTTCTCTTTGGCAAGTCTTGTTATGGGAAATCTGGAAAGCAAGGAATAGAAGAAGATTTAATGGGTTAAACACTTGCAAGGGAATATATACAAGTGATTTTTTGTATCAAGTGTAAAGATAGATCATTCTCATTAACTGGGGACGATGTATATATCTGTCCTCAATCAATTGTAAACTGGAAACGTATGTAATGGTTCTTGATGTCCTCTTCCCTTGGTGTCGCTTGTGATTACACCTTGTGGATTGGAGTCCTTAAACCTTTTGCCAATAATTCGGTGGCCTTGTTCATTAATGAAATTTCGATTCACCAAAAAAACAAAAAAGTAATGACTTGAACTCGAGCGAGTGGGTTCGATGTTGGCTCGGGTCCCTCGGTTACATAGTCATAAATTATATCAACTATTCCGAATAGATTTGGTGACGTTGGTTTCATGTAGGGCTGCTTACGGGTCTTATATATATAACTTATACACAAAAATATTTAATATTATAAACTACATTTTATTTTATATATATTTGAATTTTTGTTCATTTAACAAAATATTGTACATTTTGTTAATTTGTTAATTATGGTGTCAAACCACAAAAATTCAGAATCTTTGTAATATGTCCATAAACAAGCTTCAGTGCCCATAACTGATGATGCAACTTACAAGATTCTATATTCACTAACTTTTTGTATTAGGCTACAAGACCGGGAAAGATGGAGGCAGTAGATATTCTCCTTGAGTAGTGGTAGAAAATGGAAGTTGCTGAAAAGTTTTCAAAATGCTCTCTTTATGTTAGTTTTCAAACAAGAAGAACTAAATATTAAGGTGGTTCTTCTACTTATAATACTTCTGATTGTATTTGGGACTTTAATTGTATGTTAGTGTAATTTGTTTGTATTTTGAAAATATAATTAATGAGATATTTTTATATTTAATTTGACCCCAATCTCTGACATGTCCCATAATGGTTTTCTTCATTCTGAAATTTCAAAATCTCCGTTCTGTCTTGTTTCAAAACTCCAGGACAAGACGGGACAAAGACTTTAGGTCTATGGGACAAAACCGGATCCACCAAAATAGGGATCGCCGAAATTAGGGACAGGACTAGAGATTTCCAAATCTCCGTCCCGTCCCAAACCGTGAGCAGACCTAGTTTCAGGACCTTGAGCCACGGTTGGGTTTGGGCCGATGATTATGCCATGAACATAGAACCGGGGATGAGTCACCTTCTCATTAGCCTTGGTGATTTTATGGAGCCATTGAGCAACTTCAGACGTGCACCAGGCCATAGTCATGGCTAGGGTCATAGAAAAGGGCACCATTGCAACTGCTACTTCAATCTCCATTTCTTTTTCTGCTGGTTTTAGATAGGAATGGCGAGGCTCGTGAGGTCCCTGTTTTTATAGTGATCATGATGATATTAATTAAGAATATTGAAGAAATTCTTAATTTTGATTCATCAAGAAAAAGAAAAACAATATTGAAGAAATATTATTCTTGGGTTGTCGTTGTGTATATTTCCAGGGTTTCAAATCTATGGAATAGTTTGGTTGTAACCACGAGAGATATGAAGGCTACCATTTTCATTAATCTATATATATTAATATTACTCATCAAAAAATATTAATTGTTAGGATATTATTTTATAAAGATCTTATGATTAATTAATTTTGTTTTTTAGCAAGAAATGTGGCTGCCGTGCCACAACTGCTTACGATAATGTCGAAATCATTTTTTTTTCCGAATTTTGTTCATAAGCATTGTCTGGTATATGCACATGTACAAACGTGACGCAAATGGTATTAATGTGTAAAAAACAAAAGATGTAGATGTTTTTTTAATAACAATGTCCTATTAAAGACATCTCTCAGAATTGTTTATTCAAATTTGCATAAGAGTAGTTCCCATAACACAAGCTGTGAAGTTGTCCTGTAATGTCAGACAAATATTCTTATTACTTTGCAGATCGACTTTTATTATATTTGTTGTTGTCTCAAACCAGCAATAAGACCAAAATAGAGGAACGAGCACTACAAGAAAAAAGCCAAATTGCGACCGCAAATATTCGTCGCGAAAATGTTTTTTGCGACAAGTAAATATTTCGTCACAACGTCTGAAATCAACACGCCATATTGCGACGAATTCATCGCAAATCTCAGCTTGGAATTCGTCGCAATCGTTGGGCAAAAATTGCGGTCACAAACATTTGCCATTAATTTTACCCCAATATTTTTTAAATAAAAATGCCAAAAATTATTTATTTATTTATTATTTAACATTATTAATTGATTAAATAAAAATTCCAAAAATAAATGAAATATTTTAAATTTTAAATATTTAGAAAAATATATTTAATATATAAGAATTAAATATCAAATGTATACAAAATTGCACTAATACATTTGTATAATTTTTACAAATTCAAATCTGCCTTCACTTTGATCTTCCTGATTGAACAACAAGCATGAGATATTTTGCTTTTTTTTTTTTTTGTGAATGTCCATATTAGGGTCGTCAAACTGCATTAATCTGTAGGGCCAGCCACAAACACATCCATGACTGTGTCTTCACCCAAAAGACTGTGTATAGTTTTGAAAGGTCAGAAACTTGTCATTCTTGCTTTGTTTTGGCTCGTTCTTGCCCAGTTCCGTCAAAGCATCATCAATCAACCTGAAAAGCACAAAGGAAACCATAAAAACACCAAAACTCATGATAAGCGCTCAATTTATATCTAAAACAACATATATCAAACACTAAAACATGTATAAATAAGCATTTATCAAACTACCCCACACTTAAACTTTTGATTGTCCTCAAGCAAAGAAAGAAGTAAGATAAGGGGAACAAAACATTTTAACCAACCACTAAATGTAATGGCATGAGACTTCACATTATGCGTTAATGAAAATAAGCTGGATAGTGGAGAATCTAGATGATGCATAAGGTACTAGTTGACTCGAATTGACACCCCAAACCATACACATGTCAAGCTCCATAGCCAAATTAATCAATTTGATTTGAACACTCCTCTAACTCATTAATTCAGTTAACATATGTGACATTTAGCACTTCGGGCAACATTATTACTGAAATTTGCATATTTATATGGATTCAACCATCTCAATGACTTGCATTGCTACAAACACAGTTAGTAAATTAAGAGTCCGACTTTGTGCTTCTTTTTGCACTTATTTCAATTTTCACCACTTAGGATATTCTGTTTGAAGTGAAAACAATAATTGGTGATGAGTGTTCTTAGTTACTTAGAAACCTCTCATAGTAGTGCTTTGCATACTCCTGTCCAAATACGACGGAGTAGGTGTCGAACCCCATTTACTTATCCTGATTTAGGTTCTAGCAAGTAACGAGCAACCCTTTTGTTCATTCATTTGTTCACTAATTATGCCCACATTCATTTCAAATGAAACAATCCATTACAAAACAAGTCATAGAGGTGGAAAAGCCAAAACAAAAAATTTGATTACAAGCTACAAACTAGTGTCGATTCAAAATATGCACTTCTAACCTCGTAGTAATAGATGCATGTTAAAGATTCTCAACTATTCAACCCATTTGCATTATCACATAACATACATCCTACAACCATAATATCAAGAACTTGATCAAAAATTTTAAACCCCCTACCCCACACTTAAACGGTGCATTGTCCCCAATGCACAAAATTGAAGCAAGCAATACATCAATAAAAACAGTGAGGTAAAGAACGAAAAGAACAAGTTATGGGATTTCCATGAAAATGGATCGATCCTGATGATTGCTCAAGTGAATTCCATCCAAATATTGTTGGGGCTTTGCAAAAGAACACAAACAAAACACAAGACAAAAAAACAAAGAAAATAATCATATGCTTTCAAATATAGCATTCAATTAAAAAAAAAGAATCCGACATGTTTAAGTGTTAGAAAATGAAGAGGAAAAGCGGCGGGAAGCAATTGAGGGCATTGTTATGAAGTTTGATGATGAATAGGATAAAATTGGGTACAAATAGAGTGAGACACGGTCAAATCAAACAAGACACGACCTGGCCACTTTAAGGCACAACCAGGACACACCGGGTTGTGTTTCGAAGCTTTTGGACCATGTTTGGTAGCACGTCAGTGTCTTTCACAATTTGGTGAGAAAACGTACCTCTGTCGATCTTCCAACTTCTCAACTGTCTTACCTTGAGTTTGGATGCCCAGAGTGACTCCATTTGCTCCAAAGACAATTCATAGCACCTAAAAATGCCTCAATTCACACAATGTTTGCATTTAACTCAATCACAACACAAAAACACCATTATATATCAACCGACACTAGAAAGTTTAGGCATATCAAAAAATAAAAACTAAGACAAGAGTTAAAAAAATACCAAATGACAAATCAAATGAAACGTTCAAAGCTTGGGTTGCCTCCCAAGAAGCACTTTTTTAACGTCATAAGCTATATGTTGGTGGGTGAGACCTGTCATGGGGGCTTATATGCATTGTGCGAAGCATTCACACTAACTCCACACCTTAACACATTACGGTGATTCACATCCTTGCTCTTAATGTGCCATATGAGATGACATATTGCTTTTGCTACGAATTTTGGTTACAACGTTTCAAGTGTCTCTTTCTTTGCTTTTTACCTTTGAGTTTTCAGCCTCTTCTTCTTCACTTTTGGTACCATTTCATGAACTTTAGGTGCATCACTGGACTCTTCGTTGTTGGTACATGCACCACACTAGACAAAAAAAAAAATTCTGCAGTAGAATGCGAGTCAGAATGGTGTTTAACCTTAGAGTCCTTAATTTCAACACACTTATCCTTGACTATAAGGGTTAACACCCGATCATACACATCAACAATGGACCTAGAAGTATCTAAGAATGGTCATCCTAGGATCAAAGACGTTTTTAAATTACACATCATGTCAAGGATCATAAAATCATCAGGGAACATCAAATATCCTACCATAACCAAAACATTCTCTGTAATGCCTCTAGGATGCACAACAGATTTATCAGCTAATTACACATGCAACCTAGTCGGTGTGAGTTCTCCTAAGTCCAAATTTTTAAACAAATCATATGACATCACATTGACACTAGCACCTAAGTCAGCTAATGCATCATCAATGTCTAAACTGCTAATAGTAAGAGGGATAAAGAAACTCCCTGGGTCTTTTAGCTTCGTCGGTAGCGTAGGTGGTGTCTGAGGTAGCTCAAACTTCTCTTTTTTTTTCGGCCTCAATTAAAGGTAGTGATTACTTGAGTTTGACGGGCGACTTCTCAATATCACACAAGGCTCCTTACTGAAGAGTGCTACAGGATAATGAATCTGAGGCTTGTATTCATGAGGCACCCATTTAGGCTCTACCTTGTGCTCCTCACGTGCTTCACTTATCTTCAAAGCCATCTCTTATGTCATGATTTGACCATCCCCACTAACAAAAATAGCATTAACCTGCTCCCTAGGATTCGTTTCAGTGTTGCTCGGTAGAAGCTCGATTGCCTTTGTGATAGGAGCTTAAGTACTTGACCAATTTGGTTCTCTAAGTTATGGAAAGATGATTCCTGATTCTGAATCAATGACCCCTAATTTGACAAAGTTGTCTCGATCTGTGTAAATCGCTTTTCAGAGGTCTCGACATACTTATTCATTAGCTCCTCAAGACTAGGCTTTACTGGCTATTGTGGCTACTGAAATCCATGTGGAGAGTTTTGTTGCTGTCCTTGACCACCCCATAAAAAGTTTGGATGGTTCCTCCATCCTGGGTTTTAAGTATTACAGTAGAAGTTGTTCTGAGGCCTATTTGTATTACTCGTATAGTTCACCGCTTCCTTACAATCTTGGATTCCTTGGCCTTCAACCGTTTCACCACACACAACATGAGTTGCTTATTGTGACATCAAGATCCCATCAATTTTCTTACTCAAGGTTTCAACTTGTATGGCCAAGGCTGTCACTACATGCACATCGTACACCCCAGCTGGTTTATTTGGCCTAGAACGAATGGTATGCCACTGATAATTTTTTACGGCCATTTCATCAATCAACTCTTCAGTAGCTTCAGGTGTCTTGTCATTTAGTGTACCTCCAGCTGCAACAAAGATCATTTGTCTAGTTCCTTGGTTCAAACCATTATAAAAAGTCTAAATCTGCAGCCATGTCGGTAACCCATGGTGTGGACATCTCCACAACAATTCCTGAACCTCTCCCAAGTATCATAAAGAGATTCTGACTCAAGCTGTGCATAAGAAGAGATGTCATTTCTCAGATTTGCAGTCTTAGCGGGTGGGAAATACTTCAACAAAAACTTCTCTGCCATGTGCTCCCAAGTAGTAATCAAACCTTTGGCAGAGAATTCAACCACTGCTTTACTCTAGCTCTAAGTGAGAATGAAAAGAGCCTCAATCTGATTGCATCATTGGCCCATTGATCTTGAAAGTGTCACAGATATCTAGGAAATTTTCCAAGTGAGCATTGGGGTCCTCGTCTTGCAATCCATCAAACTGAACCAATTGTTGCACCATTTGAATGATATTCGACTTGATTTCAAAATTGTTCGCTGCAACAGCCGGTCCCACTATACTAGTTTTAGTCCCTACCATATTTGGTCTTGCATAGTCATACATTGTCTTAGGCTGACCCACTGGATTTACTGGTCCTGCCCCACTGGCAGGCTGCCATCTTACAACTTGATTATTTTGCTCCATTGTTATCTCTCTTTCTCTGTCTATTTCCTCAACCCTTTCTCGAATGGAATTCAATTGAAGTCAAGGAAAGAAAGAGAAGGAAAAAATGGTGAAGTGCAGCCATGGAAACGAGCATTAGAGGAGTGAGAAGCGCATCTCATGGTGTAGGTCAACGACAAGTCGTTTTCTCTTGCTGTCGTTTAAGGGATATGTTTGTCATTCATGTTTTGCTGAAGAGGAACTTGAAATGCGCGCCTCTTATCTTGAAAAGCACGCCTCTCAGCCTGAAGGGTGTAAAACATGTGTCTCTTGTTCAGAATGGGTGTTGTGTCCTTTAAAACAGCCCCAAAACGTTGCGTTTTGACTGTCTGTGCTTATAAAACTGTATAAATTTGATTCCCTTTGTCTTTCTTCACTTGTCTCACATTTCTCCACTCCAAAAAAGCCCAAAATTCATCTCCCATTGCCTCCATTCATTCTCCTTGCATTCTTAAGGTAAGATTCACTTCCTCACTTGATTTTTCTTATAAATCCTTCATTATTTTGTATGGATTTTGGGTTGTTCTTGAAATAATGTGAAATGGATTTAAGTGGAATTTTTATATATCTATGTTGCTAGGGCAAGATTTCATAAGAAAACATGAGTATTGTGGAGATTTGATGGAGTTATGTTTGAGGGTAGGGTTTGCTACGGGTTTGAAGAAAAAATGAGGATTTTGTGTTGTTTGATGCTAATAAATGATTTATTTATGTTCTAGAGAGTGTTAGGAAGTGAATGGTATGCTCGGGAATGATTGGAATCGTGTGGAACATAAATAAGGACTATTTTTGTAATTTGTCATTTGGAGGACCAATTGTGTAATGTTGCTTTTAAGGGCTAAAATGTAACTTTACACATGTTAGAGGATTGATTTGATTATTTGGAGAGTTTGAGGTTCTAATTATAATTTTGGAGTGCTTAGATTAATTTAGTAATTTAGAACATTTAGGGACTAGATCGTAATTTTTCAAAGTCCTGGGAACTAAAGTGTAATTTTACATCGACGCATAATTTTTGATTTATTATGTTAGACTTGCCCCCAAAATGGGGTTTTAGGCGTTGTTTGGTGGTCCGAGTCTTCATATGCATGTTCACGTATTTTGGTACAACAACAATACCAGTTTCCCCACTTTGATTTGTATATAACAACCTTGTTTGTTATTGATACTATTGTTTTAGCTTCTGGTTCCTGCTAGCTAGATCAGTCATTGACTAGTGGGTCTTAGCTAGCTATATTGCTTTAGATATCCAGGTGAGTGGATAACAGCTTTAGACACATAGTCTGTCTCGAAACTCTATGTGTTTTTTTTTGTGTTTTGAGATATCTTTGAATTGGACTAATCTAAGTATTGATGTAATTAATAAACTAGTTATGTAATTTTTTTTCCTGATAATCAGTAATTTGTTTTTGAACTTTAATATATATATATATATATATATATATATATATATATCCTCCTTTGTTTTGATAAGTCCTTTGCATGCCTATTTTTTTGTGAATTAATATTTGATATATGTTTTTGGATACATGACGTTCGCGCTACGGGGTACATAATCTTTGGTATACCATTGTTTTAACAAGGCCCAACTATTAGGGATGTTAGTAGTTACATGTTTTGATCCAACACATTATTTGCTTTTGATTAGTGGTGCAAACCACATCACCTTTGATTTTGGTGCTCTATGTACACCTTTGATTTGGTCCCATATCCCCGATATTGTTTTCTTTGAAAATGATATTATTATTATTATTATTATTATTATTATTATTATGTCTGCTGTTTGCTTTGTTTTCGAATGATTTTGAAATAATTTTTGTACACCACTATGATTAGTGTGTGTGTGTATATATATATATATATATATATATATATATAATTGCATGTGATATTTTTGAACTATTTCCAAAACAGTATTTGTGAGACACATATGAGGCTTTTTGGAGTGTTATTCCTCATTGCATTCTGACCCCCTATTATTTTTTGTCTATTTTTTTATTCTGAGACACAGTTGTTGGCTTCGGCAACTACACCGCATCTTGGATACCAGTTAAGCATTTTTTGGTTAGTGATGCCCTTTTGTTTGGGCTCTTCTTTTGTGTTGTTAGAGCTCCGCACCGATATGTTGTCGAGTTATTAAGTTGCCATTTTGTATTTTGATATACCTTTACCTAGTTTTACTTATTGATATATTTTGGATATATTATACATATGATATATTTATTTTTTTTAATTATTTATGCTTTAAACAACAAATGTTTTCATTAAAAGTTTTTTATACTTAAATGTTTGGGTAGTGTTTTGTACTTCGAGGCTTGTGCGAGACGGGTTGGGTTCCCTTAGATGTTCGCCTTATATGCTAGTCATGGTCCGTAAACGGATCGTGACAGGGAGTCCCAACAAAATTGATATGACATGATTATAACACGATAATACGAATTCTATTCTATAATACAAGGGTTTTCTCTCTCTTCCGAATAGCACCTGTATATCAAGTTGAGAATGATATGATTTTGAGATGTTAATATAGGATGAAGATCTAATACTTGAAATGGAAGAATAGTAGGCAAGTGCTTTTTTTTTTTGTGGAGGGAGGCACGACAGGAATAATAGGCAAGTGTTTGTATCTATATATTACTATAAAATGAAATACATATGTTAAGAAGTTGACATGTGACATATACATTAGCTAAAAAATTGACATGTAGCATTTCATTACTTAAAATATTATCATTGTTATTTTAATTATTATCATATAAATTGATTAAATGCTATAAATTTTTAATAAGAACAAATTTATTATATTTATAAAGAAGTTAAATGTCAATTACAATAAAAACACATGTTTTAAATTATAATTTATATAAATAACATAAAAAAGTGTTCATATTAAAGATTTACAACAGTTAATCGGCCTATAAGATAATAAATAAAATAAAAAAATAAAAAATTTAGCTATAAAAATAATTCAACTTTTTTAGAACAAAATTCCATTGCAATCACATATTTAGGCCACAAACATTTGACTAAGTAAACTAAATTATTAATAAATAAATAAATAAAAACTTTGATTATAAGCCTTGATGTGAAATATAGCTTGAATCAAATAGGTAAAAATGTGCAAAAAGTTCAAGTTAGATGATTTTTATTTTATAAAATTGACGAATTGTTATATTCTTACATTTATGAAAATTAATTGCCACAAAGAAATGCGTTTTCCAAAATGGGTATTATGAAGTAATAAATTCACAATCAAATTGATTATCTCAACAAAGTGTATTTTGGTTACTAAAATTGTTAAAAATTCGACTAAAAATGAATATATTGTTTTAGTTTGTAGAATATTAATTGTTTGCTTTGTTGATATTTTCAAATAATTACTTTTTTTACAATCGGAAATTTTATTGATCATGCAATAGATAATTAACTTATTTAATAAACCTTTCGAACATTTTTCTTGATATGTTTTAAGTTTTCGAGCATATTATACTCCCATCTTTAAAAAAAATTGTTAAAAAAACCAAAAACACATAAAAGATCAAAATAAAAAATTTTCATGGAAAGAATATATTAAATTATTTTCTATCATATCAGTCTTTATCTCTCCTAACCTATTTTCTATCATGATTAAATGCATGTAGCGATTTTGAGGTCAAAACAGCTGAGTGGAAGACTATCATATGTGGTAAGGAAGATAATTCATACAATTATGCAAATACTATTATATATAAAAATGTTTTCGAAAACATGTAGTTGCAATATGAAAAATGCACTAAACTGTTAAAAATATTTTTATTTTAATTAATTAATAAAATAATTTAAAAAGTTTTTGCTATATCGCACGATAGTCGTGTTAGTTAATGACTGATAACAGATTACAATGGATTGATGACAGAACGAAAAAGAAACACAAAAGAGATAACAATTTGCATCACCCATTTCAACAACACACGGAACTAAATAGGCCAAATTTGTGATAACTGCATTCCTTTGTTTCATCGACGTGAACCTCCACCTAAGTGTGCTTCTTAGTCAAAAAGATTCCGCATCACCACTTTCTACAAAATTCAAATCTTTTATTTACAAACCCCAAGGGACGGTTCGTTGAACTAACGTTCATGTTACCTCATATTAAATAGAACTTGAAATTGAACTAGTTCATAGCATTAATGCCATTTAAAAACCAGCAAAGTTGCATCTACAATCTGCGAAGCAGAAGAACGTAAAAGTAAGATCATTGGAGCAATTGAGGATTTCTCTAGGAAAAAATCATGAAGCTGCTTTTAGCTTCCCAAATTCAAGGTCGTGCTTGGTTGATTTTGACAAGCTTCCTGAGAAATATACTTTTCAAGAAGTGAGTTCTCGATAAATATACTCTAACTCTTACTTGTTTTGAATTAAACTTTTAGTATAGTAAACATTTTTTGTTTAATAAACGTAAAGAAAGATAAATGAGGCTTGGATTTGAGTGGACAATTTTAGACTTTGGTTGGATGAAAGGAAAGACCTTCCTATTACTCAACAAGTAGACTTCTATTCCAAAAAATGTAGACTTTCATCTTTCCAGAGGAAGAGGTCCGAAACTCAACCAAGTGCTATTTTTCCATCTTTCGAAAAAGTTAAGCTATGTTTAGTTGAAAAAATAATTTTATATTTCTGTTTTTGTTTTATTTTTATTTTTTAAAATTTAAAAGTATTTAGAAAATATATTTACTAATCAAAAATTCTTTTTGAATAAATTTTTTATTTTTCTATTTCTGTTTTTTAAAAAATAGTGAAAATTCTTTTACAACTAAACACTGTTAAATTTTCTCATCCTTCTTACTTGAAACATGCAACGCTAAAACTACAAATCAATTTCTTCTATTAATATAAAGCCAAAAGATATGAATTCTTCTTCTTTAATGAAACAAAATGTTTATGTTAAGATATTATTAACTTCGTTGAGGATCGTAAATTGTGGGGATCAAGCATAGTTCATCTCTTTTTCTATTAACAGTCGAAAAACCTCAGACATGTCCAGCTCTTCAGGTTTGGCCCCATTGGGAGCCATCCAATCAAAGTGGTACAGCAAATTCGCAAGCACAATCTCAACAACTGCTGTGGCAAATTGAATACCTGCACACATCCTTCTTCCAGTACCAAATGGGATGTATTCAAAGTGGGCACCCTTATAATCAACATTATTATTCAAGAATCTCACTGGATAAAATTTTTCTGGTTCAGTCCAATAATGTGGATCTCTTCCAATTGCCCATACATTTATCATGACTTCAGTCCTCTTTGGTATCTTATACCCGCATATCTCTACTCCCTCTTGCGCTTCTCTTGCAAGTATAGGAGGAGGATGTAATCTTAAAGTTTCTTTGATGATAAATTCAAGTATGTTAAATTATGCAGGTCTGTTTCGTCTATTTTTTCTTTTTCATTTAACACTCGTCTTACTTCTTCTTGTGCCCTTTTCATCATCTTCGGATGTTTCACCATCTCAGACATCGCCCATTCAATTGTTGTAGATGATGTCTCAACTCCACCTAGGAACATATCCTAAAAGAATCAGGTACATATAGTCAAGTACTTAGGCTACTCACAACGCGGTTAGGATCCTGTATTGGGATCCTAGCTGCTGACATGAGGATGCATTACTGCGTCCCCATGTCGTAGCCGGTCCTCCTGGAGGAGGACGAGCTACATGTGTCAGACGCTGGGCCCACTGACCCAGCGTCTGACACATTAATCCTTTTTTTAAACAAAATTTGACCATTGGATCGTTTTGATCCAATGGTCAGATTTACTCTAACAGGATTAAAATAAAATTGTGTTTAGTGAAAAGTTGAGTATGCATCTCGTGAGACTCTTAAAACAGCCCCTGGGTTACGAATGAAAAAACTGAAAGGTTAGGAACTGGAGACTTTAATAAAATAACAATAAAAATGCTGAGCAGACATCCAGCGGGACGACTTCAGGGACCGTGGGTTACGAGTAGCCTTAGTAGCTAGACATTGATGTATACATATAATGATTAAAATATTATACAAATTAACTATTTGTGTACGTGCATTGCATATTATTGAAGTTTTTTTATTAAATGATTTAATTATTTTTTTAATATAAATATATAATTTTTAAATTTTGGTAGTTATTTTTTATTGCATAAAATAAGGAAAAAATAAAAATATGCAGTGAAAAATTTAATTGAATATGCTTAATTTTTTGGATAAGTCGAATATGTTTTTTAATACGTTACATATAACGATATAATTACGTTACATGTAAACACAGTCTTTTAAGTGTAAAATAAAATTTTACTACTATGAATATCCATAAAACAAAATATAGTTGTATACCAAATAAAATTAGACTATAAAGAGACCTAAATAATCATAACACTTATCTAAACAAATTTATTTGGTTTGTGTTTATCTTAGACATTGGTCTAAGATATTAATCAATTATGCTAATAGCAATAAATATTTTTAGTGTGAGATATTATTGGAGACAAATACTTATCTGAACAATTTTAAATCTATTCATAAGTGTAGCAATACATGAAAGTGAAATTTTATCTATATTAATGATAATTAAAAATAAAAAGTTTTCTTTAATTAATTATCCTTTCTATAATTAATTATATTTTCTTTGTAGTTATTGATAAAAAATGCAATATTACTTCATCTAACAATTATAGTAATTTAAAAGGGAATTTCTTGGCTACATTTGGTGTATGACTTTTGTCATACACCAAGTATAACCAAGAATTTTCCAATTTAAAATTAGAAAAAAAGTGCTTACCAGGATTACTGCTTTGATATCTTGTGTCATTAATGGAATATCAAGCTTTCCATTATCATGAAGATTCAAAAGAACATTGATAAGATCATCTGCGTCAGTATTCTGATCAGACTTCATTCTTTCTCTATGTTCTCTGATTATGTCTTCTACGATTAAATCTATTTCCTGATGCAGCTTCTGGGATTTGGATTTTATCCCACTTATAACTTCCAATAATTTAAGAGAAAGAAATAGGTCGGAAATGATGAAACCATTATACAGGGAAAGTATTTTCTGAATAAGAGGAGTGAAGGCATCTTTTTGGTTTAGTGCCTTACCAAAAGCCGCTCTTGAATCGATGCAATATGATAAAGCTAGTACCTTCCTGCTAAGGTTCACTGGGACACCAGCGCTTGAAGATATTGAACTAACAAGGTAAGACACCTCTTCTTCCCTGATTGCTCGAAAAGATTGAACCCGCTTTGTGCTTAATAACTCTAGTGTGCAAATCTTTCTCAGTTGTCTCCAATAATCGCCATATGGAGAGAATACAATATCTCTTTCATTATACGCTATGACGCGTCCTGAAAGAATTGAGGGTCTGGATGCGAAGATGTGGTCATGTGTTTTGGTTACCTCTTTGGCAAGTTCAGGCGAATAAATTACTATAGTTGAGAGTTGGCCAAGCTGAATGTGCATAATGGCTCCATATTTTCCGGCCAAATCGCGTAGACGGCTATGGGGTTGAGGGCCAAGAGACTGGTGTAAGTTTCCTATTATGGGCAGTTTCCAGGGTCCTGGAGGAAGATTTCTTGTTTTGGATTTCTTCCATGCCTCCATCAGGATCACCAACAGGAGGGAAACGAAGATTGTAAAGAAACAGAGCATATTCTCCATTATCGAAATGCCAAAAAAACTGAAAGCAAAATTGCAGTTTCTATTTAAGTCAAAATTGCAGTTTCACTAGTGAATATATAGAACTTCATTATCACATATGTAAATTGTTTCATCTTGTTGATATTTGAGATTATTTCTCTAGAGAATGTGACCCACACTGTTTTAAAAAAAAATTGTGAAATACCTATTTTTTTATATATATCTGATCATTATATATATTACAAGATCGTGAATATGAGTAATTGAAGTAGATATAAATGTATTGGAAAAAAAGTAGATATAAACGTAAATAAAACTTGAGACACTAAGTATTCTATTTAAGTACTGTCTGTGTTCTTTTAGAAATTTGTCGATTTCAGTGTATAGATTCCTTTGATGCCGTATAAAATTAATTTGGTTAACCTGTCATCGTCCTTTCTTTGCATTATTGATCCAAAATAGATTATCATATGTGATTTTCTTCTGGAGAGTTGGTGCAATCAGTCCACTAACTAGGTGGATTGAATTAGACCGAATAATCATATTTCTTAAATTTATGTATTAAATATTGGCCATTAAATGATGATGTATCAATCTGATGTACATAATAATTTGGTATTTGAATCATTTTGAACATATCATTTAAGAAAAGGTTAGTTTACCTGCTATTTAGGTAATATTAAACTAGTATTTTATCATAACGTGCTTGATTCATTAAAAATATATTTAGATGATGCCATGAGATCATCCATAAAAAGATGTTATCTTATCATAATTTCTTGCATAAAATCTCGTAACATGACATCCAAAATTCGAGCAAAATAACCAACGTATTAGAGCTTCCTAGATGGGTCTATTTTGAATGTCCAATATCCAAAATATAATTAACCAAAAATATATTCAACTCTTATTGTTGACCCAACCTTCTCTAAGAAGAACTTTAAAGACGAAGACGAATTTGGGCGGTAGAAATCAACTTCTAACTACTAACAATCAGGGGAGAAAGAACACACACACACACACACACACACACACACACATATATATATATATATATATATATATACATATATATGTTTTTGATATAAACATATTATATGATTGTCTGCTGTCTATTCTGAATGCTAAATTTTTTAAAATGAATTTCTAAACTACTATTATATGGATATGGGTGTATACTATTAGTATCTAATCATATACGTGCCTGAGGTATTTTCTGAAAATATTTTCAAAAAAAATTATGTGATGTCCTGAAGGCGATATAGAGTGTCATCTCTTACTAAGTTTTTCTCACCCCTTTCCCTTAACATTTTTTTTCAGGCTATTCAGCATTTGATTATCTGATCTTCGGCGCTAAGTGAGATATCTGATTCTGCAGTGAGTGTCATTTTGTTCATGCCCAATTTGTACGTTATGTTAATTGCTCCACACCGAGTTTCAGTGAGATTATGATTGTATTTGAACCTTTTGATCAATAATAATTACTTATAAATATTTTACTTGTATTTACGTTTTATTGCTTACTAATATTATTTTGAAATTATTTTTATAAATGAAATCATTTATTTGTTTTTGGTTCAATTATTTTGGAATAAAAATTTAGATATAAGTTCTGAATATCTAAAGTTTATACAGGATATGCCAAACCTCCAATTCGATTTGTCTCATATATCGATCATAGTCTGTTTTGAGGTGAAGACAATATAAAGCATATAGTCATCATTCCCTTCCAATGATAGATTTGACGGTTAGCAAACCCTAGTGGTCCGAGCTGTAGCCGTCAACCAATAAGCACCTGCCACATAGCCTAGCCCATTAGAGTGTCCTATTTCACTACAGGCAGTGATGGCACATGCAAGCCATGCATCGCCTTGTGCTTGTCTGGCGATTATGACCACTAGATTGGATCAATATTTGTTTTTGAGGCTATTGATTTCACTGGTGTGGTCAAAGTCTTTATCCCACTTTAAATCTAGTATTTTAGACATTCGTATCTCTCCACATTCAAAATATAAGCCAAAAACGCATACCAAATCAATAGTATGAACAATAATATTCATTCGGAAACATGAATATATACATCCTAGAACATCATTTCTTGCATGTTTTAATGATCTCAATCAATATTACTTACCTAACCTACAAGTTCCACTACCAATGAAAGCAGAAATATAACGCATTATTTTTACTGGTACAAGAAAAATAAATCTCAGTTAGAGTGCTGATCACCTTTTGTATTGCAATAGTATTGCAGACACATAGAATTGTATGTATTTTGGTGTTGCAAGCACCTTGCAAACCACTAGGTTGTAGATGCAAGACTGTTCGAAAATCTAAGTACAACACGAAGATTAGAACTGAGGAAGGAAACTTGATGGGAAAAGGGAGAAAACTCTTTTATTTTTTTCTCCATGGCTGACAACACGCACACGCTGTCTCTTAACAGGGATTGTGTCCTTTTTCTGTGTCAAAAACTTTTTTAGGGTATTATGTATCTCCTATTTATAAAGAGATGCTAACTAGGTTTCATTACTTAAATATGACATCACTTCCTATTTAAGAAAGGATTCAATCTTTACCTATTTCAATCATGACCCAGACTACATATTGAATTAGGATTATTACAAGGCTTATATCTTAATGAAATCGGGTCTAATTAACAAACCTATTCTTTTCAACAAAATCATTGACAAATTTATTTAGTTGAAAGATCCACTGCATTTATTAAACAAGAATGCTCTGAATCGCTTGAGAAGTGGACACACGTGCTTCAAGAGGAGTTATTTATTTTCTCAAACCATTTCATTTATTTATTTATTTTGTTGCTTATTTATGAAAAAAATGGTTTTACTCTATTCACTAGTTGTTTTTTCTAATTGATATTCACTCTTGTGGAATAATATTTTTACATAAGTCATTTAATTTACTTTCATTAGAAATCAAACTTTCAAATTTTTTTTTTAAATTAGAGACAACTCGAACACTTATGAACTCCAAATTCATTGGTATAAGGTTATCAACGTCATTTGCTTAGTAAGTCCACTTAGGGATCAAGTAAGTAATTAAGCTATATAAGGTTGATATATTCCATAATTTATGTTTAATCGAGATATCGTGTGACAAAAGGAGTAAATATCACACGGTGTAATGGGTATTATCGGATCATCGATTCTCATTTAACTTCGGTATCATAATGTCTTACTATAGGTCACTTATGATTTGTGGGTCAAGAATGAGACTTATACCCACTACCAACATTGAGTGAGACCACAATATCACACTCTGAAATGAACTAGAACGAGTTTATATTTTCTACATTCTCTCTCTCATGCTAATTATATATTTGTTTATCTTAAATATAATTAATTAGAATAATTAATTTAAAATTGTATGGATAATGGTGACATAATTGTTTTAAATTGTTTTAAAATTATCATATCCATGACCAAAATTGCATATACACGAGTATTTGTCTCATATGATATATATAGGATATGTGCATTGATCGGACATTACATGCATCATCTTCTCATTTGTCCATATACTTGGAGAATATTTTAGAAAAAGTAAACTTACAAAAGTGACAGAGTTTATTGGTAGGAGAATTTGGGTCCAAAAGTCAAACAATTACGAAAAGGGGGTAAATAGGTGATTTCATAATAAAGATAGTTGTATAAATAAAGTATCATTAGCTTACCTTGAAAATCCTGCAATTTTAGGCCTGCTTAGGTGTAGAAATATAAGAAAAAGAGTAGATAGAATGAACAAAAGTAGAGGCTTCTGATTGGACATCATAAATACCTCGCTATATCATGCTTAAGATAAACATGATAAAATCAGAACTTAAATAAGGAAAACAGATACATTTTGTGCTCACGTTATATAATAGATAGAAAATAGAAGGGAAAAGGGAGAGAAAAAAAGGAGAAGAACATATTTGTTTAGAAAATTTGATAGGAAACTTAGAACTCGTCGATTTTGCCTTTACTACATCCTAGGAACAAAGAGAGAAAGGCAGCAGGGAGGCTTGTGAGATGAACTACAAAACACAAACTTACTTTGTCTTATGAGTGAACCCATTATGTGCCTTACGTGCTATATTTATATATTATCTTATATATCGTTATTGCTAAGAACTTATCTGAGATAAATGGAATTATTGGTATTGATTACTGTTTATAGTCCGATAATGTGCCATTAGTGAATTCTTATTTGATACACACCCAAGTGATAATATGCTAGCCACAATATATGAGTATTGCAAATGTTATTGAGATACAATGTGTATACTTTTTCCATTTGATTTCATATGGCTTAAAAGGAATGTTATGAACAATGTGTAAATGGCACTCCAAGAAGGGGTGGTGAATTGGAGCTTTAGAGATTTAAATTTTTTGTTGAAAATATTTTGCAAACTAAAGCAAATAACAAAGTCTTTTACAAATAAAATCAAATTCAAATGAGGAAGCAATAGAAAACCAATTCACACACAATTTATTAAGGAAATATGAAGTAAAGTAAGGAGAGTAAAGAAAGACAGCTTAGGAAAAAGGTTAGCACTAGCTCTGGGTAAAGAGTGACTCAACTTATGTTGTGAGTTTGGTATGTTCCAGTTTAGAGGTGGTTCCATGGGAATTAAAACTTGACTAGTTAAAATGCCGGAATTGCATGAGTTCTATGCATGTGGTGGTCACTAATATATTCCAATAAGGCAATCAATTGGCAGACAGATTGGCTAACTATGGAAGGGACACTACTCAGGAGGATTGCTGGACTTCTATTGCACCTTTTTGTTCAGTTTTCCTCTATGAGGATTTAAGTCGAAAGGAACATTTTTGTTTTGTTAATTAGCATTGCTATCTTGTAGCCTACTAGTTGTACTCATGTTACTACTTTCTTTTATCTTTAATAATACTCAGAAAATAGGAGCATGAAAAGGTCGCTAAGATGGTACCAACCTAGTTTGGATGATCTGGTGAGGTCAATGATTATTGTTACTTTAGCTTTTCATTAAAAAAAACAAATCCGATTTTTAGTGGTTCGGTCCTCATTGACATACGTCCACTCTTTGAGAATCTTCTCAAGAATTTCAATCCACTATCTCCTCATTTGCTAGTGAAGAAAACCTTTATAACATCTAGTTTTTATGAGCTCAAGTAGAAAACTATTTACACCCCTTGTTTTATTGGAATCAATAAGCAAACTATTACAAACTCTAGTATTTTCAGGCTCAACTAGGAAACCATTCACCTTTAGTTTTCTAAGGCTCACTATCAACCACTCTTGATTTTCTAAGGTTTAACAAGGAAATCTATCAACCCTAAGCAAATAACCTTACTCCATACAAAATCAACCCAAGTATATCAAAGTTAAGCTCACACAAACCCAAAATGTAATAGTGAGTACAAAAGCTCAAATGGGTTAGAAATGTAAAGATGGGAGAGAAATAGCAAACCTTAGCAAAGGTCTCTCCCTTTTCTCTTATGATCTGGGACATATATTTGTAGCTAATTGATAGAAAATAGCCATTGGAAGCTTCAAAGTAGCCGTTGTCAGAGAATAAAAATTCTGATTTAAATGACATCACAACCTTCTACGTACGTAGCCACCATCTACATGGGCAGTGCTTTGATCAGACTGAGCTCTACGTGCGATGATAGCCAGTCTACGTGCTTTGTTGGAACTCCAGTCCTATCAGCCTTATGTAAATTAGCATCTACGTGCTTACCTCTTTCTCTATGTGCGTTGATCTTGATATCTACGTGCTTAGATCAAACCTTCAATGTGCGTAGTTGACTCTTCAAGATAGCACCTTTGATTTTCATGTTAGCATATTAAAGAATATTCCAATTTGAATTTTCGAGGAGGGTCTTACCTTTGTCCTCATCTGAAGCCTGTCTACATACGCAATGCCCTTTTTACGTGTATAACACTTTGTTCTTCAAACATCACGCCTTTGACATTCTACGTGCTTTGCTTTTTCATTCAACGTGCTTCTGCGTGCCTTAGCCTTCTCCTTATCAAGCTAAACATTCGACTATGTGTGTTGTGTATCTTCTACGTACGTAGATATGCAAGATTATCTCAAGTGAAATCTGCATATCATCTACATGCTTTGCAACCAACTCTACGTACTAAGACCAAGGTCTGATGCCCACAGTCTCCAGTGCCATTCAAATCTACGTGTAAATAAGCCAACTTTTCATACATCAACGTGCATAAATTACCTTGTACGTGCGTTGTCACCATGAATCACTTCTCCATATGGCTGAAATCACATGCTCTACAGCTTTGCACTTCTTTCATGGATATTTTTTACACATCATCATCAAAACTGAAGTCAACAATCTCCTCCTTTTTTATGATGACAAAACATACATGAATTTGAATGTCTAATCACCAATGATAAACAAATTTGGTCAAGGATTTCACTCCTCGTAACTTGGTTAGTTCAACAAAATAATAATCATGATGTTCTAGGCAATAAAGATACCAATAGTTAGAATATACAACTAATAGTTAAAAAACATTTAAACAAATTCATACACACCTCTCCCTTTTTTGTAACCATAAAAAAGAACATGCAAAATCAACTTTATCCCCCTTTCTCAAAAATGATAAAAATCCTTTAGCACACTTTGTTAGTGCAAGCCCTAGCCCCAAGCACATTGTTTACCCCTTTATATTTGATATATATAGTATGAGGCATTTTTCATCCTGTTTCTTATTTCTGTGCATATTTAATTGGATGAATTATCCGTGAATAGTGGTTCT
>CAODLS010475293.1:0-13772 GCA_948243855.1 Flueggea neowawraea | reverse complement strand
ATAGAAGTAACGTGGAATAACAAAGAGCAATAACACAAGAACATAAGATTTACGTGGTTCGATCAATAACCGATCTACGTAAATCTTGTGTTCTTGTGTGATTGCACTTTGTTATTTCGCGTTACTTCTATCGCCTGATTTTCTGACAAGTGGTATCAGAGATACATAAGTTTGTTCATAAACTTTGGGTTCGTTCTGCAGAAAGAAGATGTCTTCATATAAATTCGATATTGAGAAATTTGAATGATTTCACCTTGTGGAAGCTGAAGATAAAAGAAACTACAAGAGGATTTGATGGTAAAGCATGTTAAAGACACTCTGCAATCTAAATAATTGAAGAATAGGCAAAAACATGGTGAAGATAAATTACCAGAGGATTTGATAGCAGAGTAGAGGGCTAAAATTGTGTAAAGAGTGTTAAATATGCTTTGCAGTCTAAAGACTTGAAGAATAGGCAAAAATATTGGGAGGAATCATGGAGCAATAGCAAGTCACATTCGAATTGAAGAATATGCAGAAACATAAAAAGGAATCATGGGAGCAATAACAAGTCACATTCGAAGTCGAGATCTAGGTTGAGATGTTATCATTGTAATGAGCTTTGGCATATAAGAAGGCTTTGTCCACTGCAAAAAGAGGGAAACAGACAGGAATCAAGAGCAATGGTGGTCCAAAATAATTCTGGAGTGAATAAGGTGGGTTCTAACGAGGGAGAAAACAATGATGTTTGACTATTTCTACTTTTGGCTTTGCAGATAACTGGATTATAGACACTAGAGTAGCTTATCACATTACCATCTCAAAGGACTTACTTCTTTTAGGGAGTGGAATGGCAATATGAAACTAGGATATAGAGAGGATCTGAGTGTTAAAGGTAGTGGTTCCCAGCATATTAGGATGTATGATGAGATGATCAAAACATTTAATACTTGGTATGTCCTTGGCTTGTGGAAGAATTTGATTTATGTGGGTGCTTTATATAAGCAAGGTTATGATTCTTTGGTAAAGGTGGAATAATTCAGGTGTCCAATGTGCTCTAGTAGAGATGAAGGGTAAATTGTAAAATGGCATTTACATCTTAATAGGTAACTTAATGGTGGTGACTGGCTCGATGGTTGTTGTGAGTTCAATAGAGAAGCAGGAAGAGTGTACAAAGTTTTAGCTTAAAAGACTAGGCCATATGTATGAGAAAGGGATGGAAATATTGAGTAACAAAGGTCTATTAGGTGGCATAGATACTGAAAAATTGAAGTTTTATGAGACATACTTGATAGGTAAGCATCATAAGGTGAGGTTA
Source organism: Flueggea neowawraea (assembly GCA_948243855.1). Taxonomy (NCBI): domain Eukaryota; kingdom Viridiplantae; phylum Streptophyta; class Magnoliopsida; order Malpighiales; family Phyllanthaceae; genus Flueggea; species Flueggea neowawraea. The sequence continues at coordinate 12,475 of CAODLS010475293.1, read as the reverse complement.
TGTGCTGAAAGTCCTTCATTTAATTGTGTACTTGATTATGTTTATTCAAATTTGTTATGTCCCTCTCCAGTGGAGTCTCTATGTTAATGCAGATACTTTGTGACATTCGCATATGATTTCTCTAGGAACATTTGGTTTTACTTTCTGAAATATAAGGAGGAAGTGTTTAGGAAGTTTAAAGAGTGGAAGACTATGGTAGAAAATAGACTAGAAAAATAGTCAAAACACTGAGAATTGTGAATGAACTTGAATTCTATAACAGAGAATTTGATGTGCTCTATAGAAAGGAAGGTATAGTAAGGCACCCCATTGTACAAGAAAAGCCACAGCTGAATGAATCTATAAAGCTGATGAACCAAACACTTATGCAGCGTGCAAGAAGGATGAGGATAGACACACGTCTTACAGAAAAGTTGTGGGCTAATGCAGCTAATACTGCAAGATATCTAGTAAATAGATCACCATCGACTACAATTGATGGGAAGATTCCATAAGAGGTATGGTCTGGTAAACCTTGCAACTATTCTAGCTTAAAAATATTTGGTTGTCCTATAAAAGTTTGTGTTAGTGATGACAAACTGGAGCTTAGGACAGTAAAAGACATATTCCTAGTGTATACGTCTAGGGGAAAAGATTGTGTTGTGGTGTGCTGAGAATAGGCCCCTAACATTTATGACTTCATAAATCTAATATGTTAAGCCAAAAGGTAGAGCTTGAAAATCTTGTAGAGAAAAGTGGCGTTGGTCTGGGTGCAAATCAGAAGGTGGAATTTGAGATCAAGACTCCAAAACTGAGGAGTGACACATTGAACCCTACAAAACTACCCGAGATCAATCATGATTATTCACAAAGGGTAGCAACGAGTAAATCAAGGTATATTAATTGTATTAATGTTGGTGATGTTATTCTTGTTGCATATGCATTAGTTGGACCAAGAAACATTAAGCTTCATATACCAAGGTTGTATAAGGATGTATTGCAGGTTAAGGGCGCAAAAGAATGGTCAAATACCATGGATGGTCAATTATAATCCCTCGATAATGTGGAAATATGTATGGTAGTTTGTTGCTATATGTGAATGAAAAAGTGACTAAGCCAATTACTGCAGAGAAGTTCAAGGACAGCTTAGACTTGGTGAATATTCGCAGAGTTTAAGCTTGAGGCCCTTTGGAGCATGGCAGAGGAGTTATTATATATTCTGGAGACTTTGAAAGAAGGAGGAAAAATAAATTCAAGGTGCAAAATTGTTGAGTTGAATTGATATTTTCTATAATATGTTGAATTAAAGAACATGAGTTAAGAAAGCATGGGACCAATTTAATGAAGAAGAAGATGAAATCTGGCATTTTTGGAAGGACAAAGATTGATTGAAGGAATATCACTGAAGGTTGGGTGCATGTAGTGTTCTATGCAAGTCGTGGTGCAAAATTCGAAGGTACACAACCTACTTCATGGCAATGTTGAAGTCCGTGTAATGCACTACTGTAACACACAGCCTAGGACACAACCATGTCCAAGTCAGTGTAATTGATTGTCTTATTTTTCACCTTAAATTTTCTTGTGTCTTTTCCCTTGTCTTAAAGACCCAAATGGTGTAAGTAAGAGTTGATCAGTGTAATTGACTCTGATGAGTTTTCAATGGGTTTTATGACTTGGTTTATCTGAATTAGGTTAGAAATCATGTAAAAGTATATAAATGGGGCTTGGGAACATATTGTAACATTTTTTTTCCAACTTTCATAAAGAATAAAGAATAGTTGCTCTATCTACCCTTGGACGTAGGTCCATTAACCAACTACGTAAATTCTTGTATTGTGATGTGATTTCTCTTACGTCATTCTTATTTTTATCGCATTTAATTCCTGACAAGTCGTATCAAAGCTGATAGTTCAACTAGGATATGGACCAAGACAAGTATGGCGAGGTAATGGTTTGGGATGAGTGTTGTAATGTACTATAGAGTTGTATTGACTAGCATAGCCCCAATATACTATGTGAGTAGCTGAAAAAAGCTCATAAACAGCAGGGTAAAGTCATGGGAGAAGCTCTTGGTGATACTTTGGTGATGACCAGACCCAATGAAGGTGAAGAGCTGTGTTGATTGGTAAAACCCTTGTCTAGTGTGAGTAGGGCCAACTCGTAGATGGGTAAAGTCATGCAAAGAGCTCTTGGGTTAAAATTTCACATTAGCACTTGAAGAGACCCAAAGAAATTATGCAATACTTGGAGTGGTTTATGTTGCAAAAGGAGCAATAGTGTGAAATGAGAGAAGTCTCACATTGGAGAATAGTTGTGTGTGTGAAGGACTTATAGATGGTATAGACCCATAACTCATTACCTTAAGGTTTTGGATAAAAATGTAGTATCAGGACCACTAGTGCGCTCCTTCATTTGGCCTACACACAATGTGGATCTCTCCGAGGCTCCTGGTCCAACATGAAACAAATAATTATTTGTATTATCTACTCAATACATAAGCAAATTAAAAGCCTAAAAAAGAATAGAGGACCAGACTTCCCTAAATGACGTGGAAGAGATGAGATTGCAATATGTTGTGGGCACCAAACTATCTCAAATTTTATTGATTTGGAATCTTTTTATTATTATTATTATTACAATGAGACTCCCAACACCTATATTTATAGTAGAATAACCCAAATCATGATTAAACAAGTAAATTTAATTAACATAAAATTAAATTCCAACTCTAATAATGATTTCTAATTTAACTTGGCTTAATATTCCTACATTGCCTCCCTTAAACTAAGTTCTTCAATCTTCATCATGCCAAGCATAATCGTCAACTTCATGACTAACTCTTTGAATTTCAAATGAATAATTTTTCCCACCTTTCTTCTCTTTCTAACATCTCCTCCTCAAGTCCAACTGAGTCCAACTCTCTTGTGGTATGGCCCAGTTGTGACTTGCCTTTAATTTTGCGTGAACTAGTGCTCTTTTTTTAGTCAGTCTTAGGTCTTCTTTTCTTGCCTAAGTATTCCTCTATATTTGTATTTAATTTATTATTGGAATTCCATTTGACTCCAATTGCTTTTTCCCCCTAGAAAAGCTTGTTAATCCACATGTGATGTTCTTCTTATTGCTTGAATCTCATTATTTATGGTCTCAACTTTTTAAACATCATTTGCAATCTCTTCACAATTTATTGGGATACACTTTACAAAATAGGAACAGTGTGCAACTTTTTCATCATCCAACGGATCATTGTCATGACCAATCACATAATTTTGTAAGTGAGAAGGAAATAGACTTCCTCGTTGTGAGCGACCAGATTCTCCAATAGGCGTTGTAGTAGTAGGCAATTGAGCATTTTCATTGTCTTCTTGAATGATAATTATGGTGAAGGCAATGTCTTTTCCTCTTTACTTGACCAATCCCAAACTCTTTCCTCATCAAAAGTCACATCACGGCTTATGACAACTTTTTTAGTTATAGGGTTGTAAAGTTTGTAACCCTTTGTCTCATGAAAATATCCAATAAATATGCATTTTTCTACTTCATCATCTAATTTCTTTCTCAATTCAGTGGGAACCTGAGCATAAGCAATGCAACCAAATACCATAAGATAATTGAAATTCAACTTTCAACCATACCATGCTTTGTAAGGTCTCTTATCTTGCAACCTTCAAGTGTAACTTCTATTTAAGACATATATTGCACAAGTAACTACTTCCGCCCAAAAGTTCTTTGGAAACTTTTTGCATTAATGTAGCATGCATCCAACCATATCCATAATTGTTCTTTTCTTCCTTTCGGCTACTATATTTTGCTGAGGAGTGTATCTTGCTATCAATTGATGGTGCACACCTCTTTTCTTCAAAAAATAATCACGCACAGTTTACTGTGTTCCTCTATCTGTTCTCAAGGTTTTAATAGAATAGTCAATTTGTTTTTTCAACATAAGCCAAAAAATCTTTAAAGGCATTGCAAGCGTCAGATTTATGATTTAAAAATAAACCCAAGTCTTTCTACTAAAATCATTAATAAAAGTAATAAAGTACTTACTACCACCATTGGAAAGAACCTCCACAAAGCACGAATTTGAATGCACTAATTCAAGTGGTCTTTGAGCTCTCCATACTTGTCCTTTAGGAAAAGGGATTTGTGCTTCTTGCCCAAAACACAAGTCTCGCAAACATGATTAGGAATCTCAATATGTGGTAAACCATAAACACATTGGTGATTAGAAAGAAATTTCATGCTTTGAAAATTCAAATGCCCAAGACTCATATGCCACAACTAATTATCATCAACAATCATATAATTACATAAATATTGCCTATTATATTTAATATCCATAAGAAATAACCTGTTGTTGGTCATTTTGGTTTGTGCTATAACTCATTTCTTACATCAGTAACAAGGCAACCTTCGTTATGAAGTGCAAATCATTACCCTTCCCAATAAGTTGGCCAACACTCAATAAATTTTGACACATACTAAGAGCATAAAGCACATCAACTATGAAATTTAAATAACCATCATTCAATAGAATTCCAATTTTACCTTTTCGCAAAACTAGAATCTTGTTGTTGTCACCAAGCTTCACACTATTGGGATAGTTCTCGTCAAAGTCTAGGAAGAAGTCTTTTTTTCCACTAAGATGATTGTTGCAACCAATATCCAACACCCATTGGTTGTCATCCTCTCCAATTGTTACACTATCATGCTCAACAGCTTTAGCATAATTTTGCTTATTGGTTTTCTTATTTCAACATTTATTACTATAATGTCCATATTTCTTGCAATTGTAACACTGAATATCAAACTTGTATCCATGTTGGTAGTGTCCATGTTTGTGGCATTTGTAGTATTGAACTTTCGATCGATCTTGGTATCATCCATTTGCCTATGGTTTCCTCGTCTACCTCAGGCTTGACCTCTTCCTCTATTTCTATAAAATCGTCCTCTTGTGTTGGACTATACTTTGTTTCCAATGTCCTTGCGTTTCTTAAAGTTGACTTAAGCCATTAATGCTTGCTCCATTGTCGTTGTTTTCGTCTCATTCAATCATTGTTCATAGACTTTCAATGCTGCTTGCAAATCATCAACTATCATTGTAATAAGATCTTGAGACTCTACAATCGCAGCAACCTTGTAATCAAATGTGTCAAGTAAAATACAAAAAATTTTCTCCACAATCTTCAATTCTGCAACTATCTCACCATTGGCTTTCATGTTATTGGCTAATTTTTGTACTCTTCTACAATAATGTACCACACTTTCATTTTTCTCTTGTTGAAGGCCTCAAAATCTCTTTTTAATTTTTGCAATCGCACATTCTTTTCAGTACTTTGATAAGATTTCAACAAAAAAATTCAAGCGTCTTTTGCTTGATGACAATTAATAATCTTTCGAAAAATATTCAATTCCCCACATTGAAATAAATAATGTAGTGTTTGACTATTTTGTTTTTGGGAATGTACTTGTTATGCAGTTAATGTAACTTTAGCTTCGAATTCAATATATCATTTTCTCTACAACATCCCAAATTCTAAGGTACTTTAAAAACTTCCATTTGAACTTGCTATGGTCTTAATTATGTTTTCCCATCAAATTTGAAAATCATACATGGAACATATTGAATATTGTTGGTCATTCTCTGGTCAGAATAAGTATATTTTTATTATGGAATAGGATATCGTTGTTCTAGATAGGTATAGTATTATTTCCATTACCAAACAAGACTATTTTGTCCTTGTAGCCAAACACCACAATTGAAAATCTAGGTTATCTTCCTCTTCTTATTCTTCAATTTGATGGTGGTAGACTTCTGGTACTGACCATCGATGATGACATCAGCGGCTAGACCGGAAAACGTCGACAACGGCGAGGCAGGTCACTACATCTAGGATTTAGTGTTTGACAGCCTCGACTCCTTTTGTCCTCGAATGTCGTCACTCGACAGTGCAGCTCTTCTTTCTCGGTTAGTGCGACTTCTAGTGGTGCGGTAAGGCTCATGATCGACGAAGAACAGCTCAGTGGAGTGGCGGTTGGGCATTGCGATGCACAACGTGGTGGCTTTCTTCTAAACTGTTCTTGAAACCATTCAGGTCGAGTCAAACCTGCCTAATTGGGTTCTCTCTTCTTTGTTTCTATTTTGTTTTCTCTTTTTTTTTGAACTCTAAGTTTCTCCTTTTTTTCACACATATCTAGCCTTTCGACTCTAATACCATATGTAGGCACTATAGATGCACACAGTTTGGTTCAGTTCGGTTTTGTGAACAAACTATCAACCGAACCAAATGTTCGGTTTTACTCTCTGGTCATCTGTAGTCAAACCGTTGGTTTCAATTTTGGTTCGGTCGGTTTAATCAGTTTAAAATATAAGTAAAACCAGTGTTGATAAATGGCTTGGTTGATCTGTTTTAGGTTTGGTTTGGTCGGTTTGAAATAGATATATACGTAAAAACCAACATAGTGGTATAAAAAAATTTAAGTTTGATTTGGTTTGGTTTTTGAACAAATAAAACCACAACCAAACCGAACCTTTCGGTTTTGACAATTCCTCATCTACATCCACCCAGGCTTCAGTTTCATTGTCGATTCGATTTAAAACGGTTTGGTTTCGTCAATTTTTTGTTCACCCCTAGTAGGCACCAAACTCTCTCAAATTTTATTAATTTTGAATCTCTTTCTTTTTTTTACAATGAGGCTTCCCACACCTATATTTATAGTAGTATAACCCAAATGCTAATTAAACGAGTAAATATAATTAACATAAAATTAAAATCCTACTCTAATAATGATTCTAATTTAAATTGGTTTAATATTCCTACATATATGGAATGTTTGGATCGGCAAAGATCTAAACGGGTTTAATGTGCACACTCTAATTTCAAAGGGTCATAATTTTGGCACTTTTTTGGAGCCCCAATATATTAACAGAAAACTTATTTTGAGCTCCACAGTGAAGTCAACCATTTCAAGTTGAAACTGGACAATCAATGCCCAAAAATGGAGTTTGAAGCTTGTTTGACCATTTAAAATTTGTGGGCTTATCTTTTTAGTTTTGTTTCTATTTCCGTTTGAATTTTACGTCGTCTTTCTTGTTGTTTCAATTAGGGATCCCTTCATATAAATATCTTCAAAAATGACTTCTAAGTTTTAGCCGCCTCTGGTAAAATATTTCTGTCGAATTTAATTCTCTTGGTGCTTTATTTTACAGATACATGATTGCCCGCCAAAACACTCCACCACGACAGAGCTTATAAACCTAGCCCAATAATTTCAAATTATCATATTTGGCACCTCACTTTTAGGCTTCTTCCTTAATATTTGATACTTTGCTTTAAACTTGTTGCCAGTTTGGGAACCGCCGATTCTTGTTTAGGAGCTGGCAGTTCCGATTTCTAGAATGAAAGAACCAAAATCAAATCATGGTTTCCACGGTTTGGTCCTGTTCTGGTTTGGTTCGGTTCTAGTTTTGATTTTGACCAATTCAACTGCCGGTTCCGATCCCGGTTCGTTTCCATCTCTTTTTTTTTGAAATTTTATTTTTAATCCGCTATTTTATCCTGTCAATTTTTTTTCGGTTTGTACATTTTGTTATATTCAATAATTAATTATAGTATCAATAATACATTATATTCCAAAGATTTTTTTAAAATTATTTTCAAACAAATTAATTATTCTACTAGTAATTACATCACATAATTTAAAAAAAATAAAAAAACTCATTAAATTTTATTAAATGTAATGAAATAACAAAATAACTAAATTAAACTATAGCAAAAAATTAGAAGGAATTTGAAAAATGTAATTATAAAAAATAACTTTGAGAAATATAGAAAACGTAATTACAATAATAAAATATATAAATAATTAATAAGAGCAATTTAGAGCAAAATAAATTTTTGAGAAAGAAGAAATAGTGTAAAATTGGTAGGAACAGGGTATGGGTATTTATAGAGTTGAAAAAAAAAAGAAATGGACAACTGTCTGGTTGAACCGGCGATTCGACAGTTTCTAGAGGAATGGAACCGGAACCTCAACCGCAACTCTCCGGTTTTGGTCGGCCGATTCCAGTTTCAGTTCGATTTCGGTTTTGATCGGTCCAGTTCCGATTCAAATTTTACATGTCTACTTTGCTCTTTGAATCCGTCCGTGAATTAACTTGCTACCAAATTATTTCTAATTGACTCCATATCACTACCATACGCTACACACTCACAAAACACCATATTTTTTAATCATATTTAGTATCTCTTTTCAAGTCAAATGCTTAATTTTTTATGTATCATACATGCCTTTCCCCATCCATTCGCAACTCTAAAGAACCTTAGCTTAAAATTGGATACCAATATAGTGTTAGATATGCAAATATGAGTAGTAATTGTTCCACATCAGAGGATAGTAGTGTGTGTGATGGACTTATAAGTGGTGTACACTCATAAAATTTTGTCTTAAGATTTTGGATAAAGATGCAGTGTCAAACCCACTTGTGTGCTCTTTCACTAGGCAAAATCTCTATGTGGCTCTCCTCTGGACTTTTTGTCGGTTTGGGGAACCGCCGATTTTGGTTCTGGAATCGGCAGTTCCGATTTTTGGAATGAAAGAATCGGAACCAAACCGTGGTTCCCACAGTTTGGTCCAGTTCCGATTCGGTTTCAGTTCAGGTTCTGATTCTGGTTTTAATCGGTTCAACCGTCGGTTCTGATTTTGGTTCAGTTCCTTTTTTAAAAAAAAATATATTTTTAATCTGCTATTTTATCTCGCCAATTTTTTTCGGTTTGTAAATTTTGTTATATTCAATAATTAATTATAGTAGCAATAATATATTGTATTCCAAAGATTTTTTTAAAATTATTTTCAAACAAACTAATTATTCTACTAGTAATTACATCACATAATTTTAAAAAAAAATTAAAAAATTCATTAAATTTTATTAAATGTAATGAAATAAAAAAATAACTAAATTAAACTATAGTAAAAAAAAGTAGAAGAAATTTGAAAAATCTAATTGCAAAAAAATAACTTTGAGAAATATAAAAAACGTAATTACAATAATAAAATATATAAATAATTAATAAGAGCAATTTAGAGAAAAATAAATTTTTGAGAGAGAAGAAATAGTGTGAAATTGGTAGGAATAGGGTAGAGGTATTTATAGAGTTGAAAAAAAAAAAGGAAAATGGAGGTTCAAACCGCCGGTTTGACGGTTTCTAGAGGAATGGAACTGGAACCTAAACCGCAACCCTCCGGTTCTGGTCAGCTGGTTCAAATTTTGGTTCTGGTTCTAGTTCGGTTTTGATCGGTCCGGTTTCCATTCAGTTTGCCGGTTTCGGTTCAAATTTTACATGTCTACTCTCCCCAAGGCTCCTCAAATCTAACAAGTGGTATCAGAGTGAACAACTCGACTTGGACATAGATAAGGACGAGTATGGTGCAATGGTGGTTTGGAATGAGTGTGGTAATATGGTGAAGAGCTGTATTGACTGGTGTAGTCCCGGACTACTGTATGAGCAGCCAAAAATGCTCATACACGAAAGGGTGGAGTCATTGGGGATCCTCATGTCCAACAAGTTATATCAAAGCTGACGGTTCAACTAGGACATGGACAAGTACAGGTATAGTGTGGTAGTGGTTTGGGATGAGTGCGGTAATATGGTGAGGAGTTATATTGACTGGTGTGGCTCCGATCTACTATATGAGCGGATTGATAACTCATAAACAGATGGGTAGAGACATGGGAAAATTCTTGGTAACACCGTGGTGATGACCGAACTTGAAGACAGTGAAGAGATGTGCTAACAGGTAAAGCCCTTATCTAGTGTGAGTTGGTTCAGCTCATAGGTAGTTGGAGTCATGAAAAGAGCTCTTGGCTTAGAAAAAAATCCACATTCGTACTCGAGGAGGCCCACAGAAAAATTTCGAAGTACTATAAAACAATTTTCGATGTAGGGGGAGCAAAGCTTGAGCAAGTCAGTCTGATATGAGATTCACACTTGAGAGTGAGATTGTTAAATATGCAAGTGTATGTGAAAGACTTATAAATAGTATAGCCACATAATTCATTGTCTTAAGGTTTTGGGTAAAGATGTAGTGTCAAGGCTACTCGTGTGCTCTTTCACCAGGCCCAACATGCAATGCAGATCTTCCCGAGCCTTTCCAGGTCCAACATATAGCAATTATTTTATTGTTATTGTTTCGTGAAAATCTGTTACCAGGCCCCAAATCACAAGAATGTCGAGAATGAAAGGCCACAAATTTCATTACATATTAATTGGAAGGAAAATTCTTGACTATATCATACACCAAATTAATCAGAAAATAACATGCAAATAACTAGACTCACTCTAGCACATGTTCCAAGAAAAATATCATTTTCTGATTTGCTTGATAGATGACTTTGGTCATACTCTAAATGTAACTAAGAATTTTCCTAATTAGAAATGCCTAGTAGCCTTGAAATAATAAATTGGAAATGGCAATTCATGTATCTTTGCAATGCCACAACTATGACAAAGAGAAGATTTATTTGAATTTGAAATGGAAAGTTTGATGCCTCTGAGGCCATGATGAACTAAATAACTATTGGCATGGCCCAATCGCTGATGCCAGGTAGAAATGGCGACCACGGCCTAGGGCTTATTGACCGACTTCAACAGGATCTTAAAGCAAGAGTGTAGATACATCTTTATTGTTCCCTTGGCACAGTGTGGTCCATGCTGTCAAATCCTTCACAAGAAAAAGGTTAGCAAGGAATTCAGCCGAAATAGTGTCGTCTTTTGTGAGGAAATGAACAGACAGAAGATTATGAAACACACGAGGGACACGAAGAATGTCATTGAGTTTAAAGGAAGAATTTGGGCAAACATAATAGAGGAACCGATGTGAGAGATTGAAAATCCTTAAGCATTTCCTATTGTGACCCCCTCGGTGCCAACGTACTCTGAGTGAATGGCAAAATTGTCTAAATCTGATGTCAGGTGGTGAGAGGCTCTGGTGTCCACAACCCAATGCTGATGGCACTGAAGGCAACTAATTGGTGGAAAATACAATTCTTTATATGTGGGAAAATAAAACAGCTCTTAATTTCTATAATGGTGTGACTCACTAATAGGCAGACAAAAAAGAAGAACAAAATTACACAATCTAGAGTGAAAAGTAACATTACTGGATGCATCTAATTTTTGATCAATTAGTTGCAAGAGAAATAGTGGAGGGTTGCTGATCAGTATCTAGGCTTGGAGTAGCCTTCTCTTTCTGTTAACGAGGACAATTAGGCCATTTTCGTCCAGCTTCATGATGTTGGCAACGTTGTACTCCTCGAGAAATGAAGACCCCAAATACAGTCCCTAAAGAAAAGGTTGCAACTGGGCTTATAATGCTTAAAATTTGGTGACCTTAATAATAAATTTCCTGTAAAAGCTCTTTAAGTTATAGAAAGCAAATGGATTTTGATTTGGATGGAGCTTGTTTGGAGAATTAATTTATAGGGATTAGTATCAAAAGTATGCCGTAGTGCCCAAGCACATCTTTTTCCAGTTACAATTTTCTAACCCCTCATGCACGGGTCAATCGATCCACATGGTCATCCCAAGTGGCTGAGTGCGGGCAACATCAAAAATAATCTGTCGCCAAATGCCTAATTACGTCTTGTGTACCTGTCTTCGTTGCCAAAGTTGACCAGATACCACAATTAACAAATAAATCACTGAGACTTAACTAGAGTTCTATCTAAATATTTCTTGGCTCAAATTTCAGCCATTTATCTTAAGCCACGAGGCTATTCTTAAATTGACTTTAAGATTATTGAATTGAACTATCATATCATTGCACCTTCCTTGATAGGGGTGTGCGGTTAGTTTTTGGAAGGCTTTAGCTTCTCCATACAGCTTAACTACACGTACCCGTCGAAACAATAGTGACTATAAATGGCATACATCTCAAATAGCATCCAATAGACTCCTAGGCCTTTTTCTCATCATATTTATAAGTGCTCACTATTTAATCCAGTTTAAGAAGATATGTAGCTCAAAATCACGTAGCGGAAGATTATTGAATTAAATACCGGATAAATAAAATTGAAAACCTATTGATTCTGTTGGACTAAATAAAATTAAAAAGAATAAATACTAGATCTATTGATTCATACAAAAATGTTAGAAATAGTCTTTTATAAACCATTTGATTCAAAAAATTCAAATAAAATAGTCATCAAAATTTGTTGATTCTTGAGAGAATGTCTAGAGAGAGCAAAGGCAACACGCTATCAACATGATATTAGATCCAAAAAAACTGACGTTACAAACTGTTCTACAACTTTATATATTAAAAATTTGCCAAAAAAAACAATAATAAAATACTCCCTAGTCCTATTTTATGTGAGATTTTTTTTTGTTGGTAGTTTAAGAATAGTCTTTAATGAGCTTATGTTTTCCTCTTTTATTCTTGTTATTGGTAATTAATTTTACTTGTTTATTGATGTAATACTTGTATTCATAACTACAAT
>CAODLS010475255.1:0-16188 GCA_948243855.1 Flueggea neowawraea | reverse complement strand
CTGTATGTTCATTCAATATTGGCAATGAGCCTAAAATTAATTTAAAATCCATAAATCATAATTGGTCTTTAGCAAGACATTATGATTACCCAAATTGAAATAAATGTCAATTACGAATCAATATAACCTAATTACAACCTTATACAACCCTTTGCCTCTCGATATCAGAATTAGTATAAGGCATGGAACGAGTCACCCTTATTTATGCTAAAACATTTCCTTGATCTATAAGTGGTCCTGACTAAGTCAAACAAATGATAACACTTATCCCTTTATTTTGGTGTGGCCACACATTACTCAGTTTCACTAATCAAGTGGCTGATGATATATTCTCTCTCTTCGAGATTGGAAATTCCTTCACTTCACTCATGTTTCTTAGCATGACTCATGGCATACCCAATCATACCCATACTTGTTACTCATTACAAATAACGTTAGACATACGTCAAAGTATACGAGAAATCACCTAGGAATCCATAGTGATTTCAGGTCGATGGATTCTAGTATAAGCGTTGTATGAGAAATACTTATGACCTTTCAACCATGTAGTATTATCATAAGCGGATTGATCCATAACAATGTTCTCTAACATGTTCTATGTTCTCTGATTGATATCTCATATCTTATGACCAGTAAAACATGATCATCTCATCTCACAGAGTACATACTAGTATTGGTTCATTGTCATTCCCATGAAATAATCGACTAGGGATATTTAGACTGTTATTATTTTATTCTTCAAGGCTTTACTATCCAAATCACATATTTGATAACTTAAGTAGAATCAGTATTCATGGATGTTTTATCAAATTAAACATGCACAGGAATAATAATGAGATAAAATAATGCCTCATAATATATATATAAAATATAATCTGGATACAATTCATTAGGGTTAAGGTTTACACTAACAGTCAACACGACTATAATGAGAAGATATATGTTTGACAAATTTGGTGTGGTGGAAATTGAAAATCTCGAGAAACAATTGCTCGATCAGAACAACTTTGGTGTAAAGTGGAAGATGGTTTACACTGCCTTCACCAAGATTTTACAGCTAAAGTCTCATACGTAGTCTCCACTGACGAATCAAGATGAAGTTACCTTTTACTTGCTGATGAAGGATGAGCAAGTAAATTTTGCATGTGTTATAGTAGACTGGATCTTTGAAAGATGAAATAATTTCAATCTTCCAACCTTTTCGGCACGAGATCACCAAGATCCGAGACTATGCTTTTTGCAAGTCATCTCTCAAGGATTTTCAAATTCTGAAAAGTCCCAATGAACAATTCAGAAGCTTATCATGTTCAAGAATCCAGGAAAATCAGAGCTGAATCGCTTAGAAACATGCGATTGTATAGAACAGTCGGCAGGGGTTATGTTTTAGAACCTTACATCAGAGAAGGAGATGTAATTGCTCACAAGAGAGATGAATCTAGAAAACCAAAACCTGATGAAATGATTTATCTCTGCAAAATGTCTGAGGATAAAAGGAAATTACAAAAGAGGTTTGAGCACCAGTAGAGGAAGAGGCATCTCATAGAGCTGCAACTGAAATTGGAGAAGGGTCACAAAGGAGAGAAGAACCCTATGTTAGTATTGCTAAACTTGATACTTTAATTTTTGAATTTCAAAAATTCAAAGCCACATATGAGGCTTTTCAAGCTGAGACAAGGGAAAATTTGAAATAATCATTAATTTCCTTCAAGCAAATTTCTCCACACTGGAGAATCTCAGAAATGATAAAGCAGCGGCTCCATCTCCTAGAGTGCCTACTCAAAGTCCTCAAGAGCCTCCAGCCAAAAAAACTGAGGAAGAAAAGGAACGAGAAATGACCTTTGAGCAAGCACGGGAAATCCTTCGTCTCTACAAGGAACACGTTGGTAATCTTGATGAGTCAACGTCTGAATCTTCTGAGTTTGCGAATGCTGATCCTCCACCTCTTTCGATTGTTGAAATTAACACTGATAAAGGTGAAATTCATGAGACTCCACTTTATACGGTTGAAGAACTAGAAGAATCTGACCCTTTTAATGACAATGGGTTTGATATGAAGGAGTCATCCTCTGTAAACACAATTGCTGAAGCACATCCCACTAAACCAATTGCTAAACCATTCATGGAATCCCATGTTGAATCTAATGTGCATATGATACATGAACCAACTGACCCTGAAGTTCAAACAGGTTGTGCCTCTGAAATCTCAGTAGAAAGGGAACATCATGAAGAACCTATGGTGCAAGCTGAAAAAGAGCACAATGCATCTGATGTGCCTTTTCCAGAGGCTAGACCTGACATTAAATTGCCATCTGCAGAGGTCCGATCTACTTTTAAAGACCTATCAACAGAAGCTAGACCTGCCACTATCATTCCTCCTGCTGTGCCTCTTGAGCAGAAGTCCGAAGCGGCCAAAACTCGTCCCTCTTCATCTCAACGTCGCTTGAGTATATACAAAGACATTGATCAACTGAAGCAAATGCAACAAGAATTCATGCGCAGCTTTATTGGCCTGGATTTTAAGGCAACATCATCATCCTCTAGCTCGGAATCAAGTAAGTCCAGTGACTCTTTTGGATGGGAATTTCCATTTCCTCCCTCAGGTCCTCCACCTCAACCGATTCCAGAACCTAACCCAGTTATCAATCCTGTTGATATTGCTCACGATCGAGCCCATCGAAAATGAGTCAAAATTTTAGAGAGGCTAATAGTGGAAGAAAAAGCAAAACTGGCCAGCATGCCTCCGATCCCAGAGGTCGTTGAATTATCTGATGATGAATAAGATCTAAAATCTCTTTTTGATGACTTATATTGCCAAATTCTGATCGGAAGAACCATCAGAGAGGCTACCCCTAAACTATCTGAGGAAGGCATCGCATAAGTTCTCTCTACAGTCGTAAAAGAACTCCAGACTTCCAGCTCTCAGCCTTCCACTTCTCGACAGTGATTCTCATATCAAGGATCCACATTGTTGTTCATGCATACATCTTGCACTTTCCATACCGTATGTGATTCATCTTTCTAGTTTTATACCTACTATGTATGTCAGCTCTGTTAATACAATACATACTATGTATATCCATTTTTGCACCCTCTGATTATGCTTCTATATATTTTTTTGATTATAACAAAAAGAGGGAGAAAAATGAGTTTGATTACTCTGATATTGCTTTGATATGTGATAAAATTTATGCACTAACATTCGAACAAGGCTTAACAACCTTGATCAAAAGTATTTTAGTAATATTAATAATAGATACATTGATTGAGGGGGAGTGCAAACTCTTTCAATGTTTTGTTATCATCAAAATGGGGAAGAATGTTGATATGCTTTTCCTTCAGCCACAAAAGTCATTGCCTTCTCTATCTTTTACAGTCTCTTGTGTCAATGTAGTGTCTACATTTTCCTCCTTTGATTTATGGCATTTTAGACTAGCTCATGCAGCTTCAGATAAATTGCAAAAAATCCATCACTTAGATGAAAATGTAATAAGTTTGCCTTATGTTTGTGAAGTTTGCCCTTTAGCGAAACAAAAGAGATCATCTTTTTCAGTGCATATAAAAAGTAATTCAAAGCCTTTTGAATTAATTCAAGTGGATGTTTGGGGAGCTTATGCAACTCCTTTATTTGGTTGTCATTATTTTGTGACTACAGTTGATGATTTTGCACATTACATGGACATTTATGATGAAATATAAATTTGAGGTTGCAGCTTTGAATACACAATTTAGTTCCTATGTTAACACACAATTTGACACCAAGATTAAATGCATTAGGTTTAATAATGGGACTGAATTTCAGTTGTTGGATTTCTTTGCCAAGAATGGAATAGTTCACCAACTCACTTACGTTGAAACACCACAATAAAATACTCTAGTTGAAAGGAAACATCAACACCTATTGGTTGTTGTTAGATATTTAATTTTTTAGGCCTCTTTACCTTTGAAGTTCTAGGGGCATGCAATATTTACTGCCACATATTTAATCAATCGCATTCCCACACCAATGTGTGGGGAACTAGGAGATCGAAGTGTGTAAGGGGAGTGAGGAAAGGTGGAGGTCAAGGAAGGATCAATATGGCTTATAATGGTTGGTGGACAATGACGAGTGTAGAAATTTATTAAGGTGATCAAATTAATATATAATAAAAATAAATATTTTAAAAAAAACTTGAGTGTAAGTATTTTTCCATAGTAAAAAATGTAACTGTTAGAAAAGCGGTCCGCCTATGATGAGTATATCGAACCCGATCGATCAAGATGTGAACCGAGATCCTGAGCAAAGACCAATTGGCGAGCCCAATTGAGTGAGGAACGAAATGAGCCTATAAGACCTATTAGGATCATAAGCCCATTTGGAGGCTTATATAAGAAGCTTTGCTTCTTCCTCCTCCATTCATTCATTCATTCCAACACACACGCCAAAGGTGAGAGAGAGAAAGAGAGAGGAGAAAAAGAAAAAGAAAAGAAAGAAATGAGGAAAAGAAAAAGAAAAGAAAGAAAGGAGGGAAAGAAAAAAAAAACAGGAAAGAAAAGAGAGGGAGGAAGAACACTCCTTCCCTTCACCATTCTTTCTTTTCCTTTCTTCTCTCTCT
The DNA here is from genome assembly GCA_948243855.1 of Flueggea neowawraea. Classification (NCBI taxonomy): domain Eukaryota; kingdom Viridiplantae; phylum Streptophyta; class Magnoliopsida; order Malpighiales; family Phyllanthaceae; genus Flueggea; species Flueggea neowawraea. Next base: position 11,596 of record CAODLS010475255.1, on the reverse strand, counting down.
CTCTCTCCCTCTCTCTCTCTCTCTCTCTCTCTCTCTCTCCATCCACTCCTGCCACCATGCTTCAATAGCATGAAGAGGTCGATCTACGTGATATTTAGACTGCGGAACAGACGAGTACTCCAGTCGACTATCCGACCGTGGTTTGCTCGCGAGACCAACATCGAAACACGGTCCTGCAGCCGCTGCACACTGCTGTGTTTTTGCCAAAATCGAGGTAAGTAACTCGAATCTATTTATTATACTATTTATTAGTTAAACTGGTATTTGATTCCTTCAGTAGCGATATTCAATCAATTTTAATTTTTTGAACATAACAAATGTGTGTACAAATTTTTGATACAAAATATTTTCTTACATTAATAAACTTAATTTTTTTAATAAGTAATAAACTTCATTTTAGTATTGACCGTCTATTTTATTCCTAAAATTATAAAAAAAAAATATATTATTGTGAATAGTAAATCTATTGTAGTTCGATAAGAAAAAATTCTACCATTGTAGAAAATAGTAAAACTACTGTTGTTGTAACTACAAGTAAAATTTCATGTTGGTTTTGCAAGTAGATGAACTTGCCATATTTTTCAAAAACATTTTATATTCTTTTCAGCTTAGAAAATATTTTTTCTCTAATCACATCAATAATATAATTTCCAAATTAGTTTTGAAGAATTGGAATAATTTTTCTTTTCTAAATGTAGTAAAAATTTAGATGATTGTGTCCAAATATAAGAAATAACAAAACTTAATGAGGTCCAAATGTAAGAAATAAATGATATTTAAACTTAAAATATATTAATATTAGTTTTATTAAGCAAGTGGGGTAGATCCGGCATTGTAGGTTACTGCAGAAGTGAGTATGTTCGAATTTTATTGGTTGAGAGTCCCGGCATTAATAAATACTAAAAAAAAGGACATATCTGGCAATTAAAATTTCCAAATTCCACTTGTGCCCTTTTGAGCTAAATTCTGGCCACCATAAAAGATTCTCCAATAGTATTCTTTATTATAAAGTATAATTTTAATATAAATAAAAAATATATTTAACTATATAAAGTAAAACAAATTATTCTCTAATGCAAATTTTTAAAATTTAGTAATAAGATTTTTTTAATTGTTTTACATATCTTTTTTATATATTTTTTTATTTATTATGTTTTCAACTAATAAAATTAGACTATTATTAATATTATATAATATAAAGAGCGTCTATGACATTCTATAACTAACTAGTAAAGATACTTTTTATCTTATTTTTAAAGATAAATAGTGTGATAAACAAAGTATTGGAGTTGTAATTTTGGTCAAAATTATTTATAATAACACTTATAAATGTCAGGATGTGAAAAAAAATCAAAATTTTATCCCTCTTCTCAATTTTAAATTATTATAATTGTTGAATAATTAACTAAATAAAACCTTTTATTTTTAAATAGATTTAAAATTGTTTAGATAAGTATTTATATTTATTCATGTTTAATAATATCTGACACCAAAAGTATTTATCACTATTATATAACTAATTAATATCCTAGACATTGGATTTAAAATTATTGAGACAAGTGTTTATTCAGATAAGTATTTATCTTTATTTGTGTTGAATAATATCTGGCAATAAAAGTCAGTATCTTATAAATGTGAGGATGTAAGAAAAAACTTTTTTAGACACTTTTATCCCTCTTCTCAATTCTAAATTACTATAATTGTTGAATAATTAACTAATTAAAACCTTTTATTTTTAAATAGATTTAAAATTATTCAGATAATTATTTATTTAGATAAGTATTTATCTTTATTCGTGTTTAATAATATATGACACCAAAGTATTTATCACTATTAGCATAACTAATTAATATCTTAAACATTGAATTTAAAATTATTCAGATAAGTATTTATTTAAATAGGTATTTATCTCTATTCGTGTTTAACAATATATGGTACTAAAAGTATTTATTACTATTAGCATAACTAATTATTTCTTTTATCAATAAATTTAAATAAATAAGTATAATTAGGATAAACTATTATCCGAATATTATTATTGTCTAGTATATCTCTTTTATTATGGATATTCATAGTAGTAATATTTTATTTTACATTTAAAGATTGTGCATCCATATAACATAGTAATATCGTTATATATAATATATTAAAAAGTATATTTGACTGATAAAAAAATTAAGCATATTAGATTAAATTTTTTATTACATAATTTTATTTTGTTTCTTTATTTTATGTTATGAAAATTAACTACTAAAATTTGAAGGTATATATTTATATTAAAAAATAATTCAATTATAAATAAAAATATCTCAATAACAGCAACGTACGTGTATAGAAGGTTAGTTATAAATAAAAACACCAATATAAAAAAAAAATTATAGGAATGGGGTTGTTCCATTTTGAAGAATGGATTTCCAGTTTGAATGAAAGTTTTTTTGTAAAGGACTTTGAATGGTTCTGTTGGCTTTGCTGTTCAATTTGGAAACATAGGAATGGGGTTGTTTGGCCGAATATATTTAAGAATGCGGAAATGGTTGTCAAAATTTGTTCTTTGCAGAAGATTGAGTCGCTGGAAGCTCAAGGTAGAAGTGGGAGTTGCTGTCCTCCCCGTGGTCGACTTGCTCAGGTTGTTTCTTGGTGCCCCCAATGAACCAAATATTGAAGATTAATACTGATATTGCGTGCTTCTCGGAGGTGCGGCTTGCTGGTATGAGTGGGATTGTTAGGGGCTCTTAGGGACATGCTGCTGGAGTGTTTATGAAATGTTTGCCTTTTCTTGTTGAGCCAAAAATTGCTGAGGCTCTTTGCATAAGGGAAGTGTTGAGCTGGATCAAAGAGTTGGGAGTGGGAAACATCACTGTTGAGTCTGATTCTCTTTTATCTGTGGAAGCTATTAATGGTTCGTTGCAGGATGAATCCTACTTTGGAGTTATTATTGCTGAATGTAAAACCATTTTGTTGTCACTTGTAATGTTAGCGTTATCTATAACCACAGATCTTTGAATGATCTTGCCCATCATGTTGCTAGAGAGGCTGGGAGGTTGCCTGATTATTGTATTTGGGGCGGACCCTTTGATTTTCCTGTGGTTTCTGTTTTGTACTCTGCGTTGAATTTGATTCAGTAATGATAATCCTTATTCCAGTTTAAAAAAAAAAAGCATTATAGATGTTCTAATCGGGCCAAAAATCAGTGTCCTCTTTCAAATTGTCGTAAACATTCCATACTTAAATTCTAATCAAAATTCGTTGAACGATAATAAAGTCTTACACCATTTGATATATGATTATCATAAATCATACGTCTGCTTGGTGTCTCACTTATGCGTACAATTAATTGAATTTGCACGATTACAGAGACCGGTTTTATATGCACCTCCAACTTGAAAAAAGTAAAGAGACCCAAGATAAGAGACTTGATTCAAAAATGATGCTGAGGATCGGGCCCTCCAGGAGAAACTCGATCTGAAGCTGTACCAATAGTCGACATTCTCTGATAATGCCTAAGCTTTTGAGAATCAAAGCCTAATTGATGCAAAAGAAGGCGACTGTGAATAGTGCTCCGTTGCATGGCTGCATGCTCTTTCAGAATACGTCCCTGCAAGGCTTGCGGACTCAAGAGGAGGACAGTGAACAACACTAAGATAGGTATGGAATATGTATTCTTGATCTTTTCAGCCATTTTATAAAGGTCAGGATATTAAAAAATCCTAAGCTGATTAGCTATTTGAGAGAGGGAAGATAAAGAGAGAGATGGATTTAATGGAAACTCATGGGCTATATATATATGTGACGAAATAGAAGATAAAACATATGAGGAGACAATGTCAGTGGATACAACATGTAGGCGGACAAAGTTCCTTGCGAGCACGTTGTCCTTACTTCTGTGTATATATATATATATATATATATATATATATATATATATATATATGGACACACACAGTCACAAAACACTATGGCTTTTATTTAGATAAGTTATTTTCAACTTCTCACTCAATGGGACTATGTACATTTTTTAGATAAGTTGTCGTAATTTTATTTGTCTTTAACACAATGAAGTGTTTTAGGAGAATCAAAGTAAATGAGCTTGTACAAATAATTGAAAACCCAGCATACCAAAATCCATGAGAAGTAACCCGGGAGTGTCAATGGGACTATTTTATACATTGTGGTTCCACTGCGGGTAAAAAATAAACTCTTATTCGATGCAAGTTTCATTTTTTCTTTTTCATGTTTCTACATTAATGGTATTCAGAAGATTCAGTGCTAAACGCTAGTAATACATCAAGTTAAATTTGAATTGAGAACAAGGATTTATACAATATACTAGTTAGATATAATATTCATAATATAGTTATCATTTAGACTGAAGGCAAGACAAGTGCGCGACAAGATCAGTTTCTCTCCCATTGCGTGCTGATCATATAGTTTAGTCTAACGGGCACATATCACCACGTGTACCTCCTCTTGAGCAAACCCTACAAGATCACACTAAACTTACGTGGATCCACGCCTTCGATTGCATTGAATAAACATTGCGAATTTGATATGCATGGAATGGCTCCAAATCTGCATTAAAAAAAGTGCTGCCGCCTCAGATCCATAGGAAACAAATCTTGATTAAATCCTAGTATATGGGCGGTGCCTTATCAAGCTCTAGAAGGGGTAAGAGAATCTTTCTCAATGGAGGACTTATGGATTAGTTGTCGTATATATCATGTGTATTTATCAAAGGAATAGAGAGCAAAACCAAGAAAACAAAATCACAGAAAAAGAGGGTGCATGCAAAATATTTGTATATTTTTTATGGCTTTCATCGATGAGTCCAAGGAATAAACAATAAACAAACATATCCAAAAGGAATTTATGTCTTTTTAATGCTCAAGAGGTTATGTTCATTTGCAACTACCAAATCTAAAGGAGACAGGTGGCGAACCACCAAGGAAATAAACGACCTAGCCTTATTATGGATTTCCACCAAGGTGCATATGAATATGGTAACATTCTAAAAAAAGTTATTAAAAAATGAAAAATGGGTTTGAAATAATGATAGGAAAATGTTGGAACAACAAATAAAAACCAGAGTATTAATTTTTATGAAAGATTATCTTTAAAACCATTAATATATTTGGGATGAAACCATATATTAGCATTGGGCTTCGAGACTGTGGCATGTGAAGTTCCCATCAAAAAGAGTCGGGAAAATGAAAGGTAAGGAATGTAACGCATTTACGAGTCCAACGATGCATAAGTAGGTAATAATGAGTGATAATATGTCGTACTACCAAAATAATATATCTATTCAGAAAAATATAAACTTGTGTAAAAAGTTAAGCAGGGTCGATCCACAGAGAAAAGTGAATAATTGTTTACTCACTAAAAGAGAAAAATCAAATAAAATAAACTACCAAACCTAAATGTGAAGGCGAAAGTGCAAGTGAACTAAAAATAATGGTTCCAATGAAAATGAAATGCGATAGTAATGAGAATGAGAAAAATCAATTAACAACAAAAATAAATAAAGTGACCATGCAACAATTGAATGAGCCGAGAGTATAAATCAAAGAGAACAATAATTGCAAAAATGAAAATGTCGAGAATGCAATAGTAACAATCGTGAAAAATTCAATAATAATAAATGTCTATTCAAGGTACTTCGCCATTCAATCCTTCAGTCGATCACAGACACTAAAAATAAATGTCAAGCACTCGAACAAATAGAGTTTTAGCCATCGGTGATGCACTCAAATGACCAATCTTTTCTTAATTAATAGCCCCGGGACGCCCTGCAAACTATTTTCCTAACCAACTAGACAACCCCCAGGATGCATTGACAGGATTTAATCTATGACAGCGTTAGGAACAAAAAGACCTCTATCCTAGCCAGTAAAATTGGAAACAACGTAGTTCATTTAAAGTAGATTACTCAGTCCCAAAACATTGAACAAGCCCAAACCACATAAATTCAAGTTGGTTGCTACTAGTATTAAGATCAACGAGAACCTCTCGGTCAATCCTAATTAGCCATATATTACTTAGTCAGCTAATCAACGGGCCCTTATCAATCAATCAATCAATCAACAAAAATAATAATGTAAGAACAAAAAACACAGAGAATGAATAAATGTTCGAAACTCTTAACAACAATCAGAATAAAAGTCTCACAACATAACTATATTGAACTTTGAATGTACCTCAACTAAATGCAAGTTTAGTTACACATAGTAGATGAAGAAAACCACAAAATGTTCAATGATTACTACTGTTCACGTCACTATTTTTGAAGAGAGAAAGAAGAAGAAGACAACCACCAAAATAATAAGAGTATATATATGTGGCCCTTCTAAAACCTAATCCTCTTTGGAAAATAATTAACAAAATAATAATGATAATAGGATAAAAGTCTCACCAACATTCCACCTAAATCACCAAAGAAGCAACAATACATAAAAGCAGATGAATAATAACAATTTATCATGCAAAAACACACACAAAATGCAACATAAATCATGCCTAAAATGCAACCTATCAAACTTTTCCACACTTAAAAAATGATTATCCTCAATCATTCTATAACTTAAAACTATTAAGAACCTCAAAATTCAATCACCCTTTTTACCTCCACATAATGCATTATACCTAAACCGATATATATCGAAGATTCAATAGAAAACACAACCATCGCCAGGACGGCCGACAATCTTAAAGGATTGTCTCCACACTAGTAATGCCCCCCAAAAGAGAAAGTCAAATTCACACCCTCAAAATTTTCACTATATCCCTCAAAGTGTTTAGGTTCAAGTGTTTACTCTCAAATTCACCCATAGTCTGTCTTACCAAAATTTGGCATAAAGTCAAATCATAACCACTAATATAATTCAATCAAAACGCCGATCAAAAAGGACTTTACATCGGCTTGTAATGGGGCTAAATACAGAGGTTTGATAAGTTGAGAGAGAAATGATACGAACATATGACACTTGCCACTAATATCCACGCTCAAAATAGAAGTACATACATGTATTTCCTCATTCTTATCCAAAACAGGGCTACCTTTCAACACTTTACTTTCTTTAGCATTGCTTTACCTTATTTCTCTTATTTTATTTTTCTCTTTTTTCATTTTTTTTTCATTTTTTTTCTTTTCCAATGTAAAGCAACTCTATTTTTTTTGAAAGCAAAGCAACATCAAATTTTTTCAAATGCATCAAACCTAGGAAGCTATGTATTAGATACAAAATAGGCACTAAATTACCCATTATACATGTCTAATTAAACATAAAATAAAGGCATTAGCATTAAATAATAACAACATGGCAATGTATCACTAATAAAGTCTCTCAACTTAGGGTTCAAATGTAGAATGTCCACAACAAAATAGGGATGGTTAATTGGGTTTTAAGCAAAGAAAAGGTCAAGGTTCAAAAGGGGTAAACAATGTATAAACATAAAAGGGTAGATATTGAAAGGAACAGGAAAGCAAAGGAGTAACAAACAATACCTTTCATCATTTCGGTGTCTCAATTAAATGGTGTGGTCTTCAAAATGCACTTTATGAAAATTCCAACAACGGCCTACTATAAATGTCACACCTCAAGAAAATAAAGTGTTTGTCTCAAATTTCTCACATAAGGTATGTGTGTGAATCCAACTATTTATTCTCTTTTGTCTCTATTACTAGGGGCTATTTAATCCTGAATTTAAGATGCATAGAAGTCAAAATTTCACACAAATGGGTATATTAGGACGTTTTGATTCTAAGACTTCTAGAGTTCCAAGTTATTCAATGTTTAAGGACAAACTCACACCAAAACATTGCAAAATTTTGTAGGGAAATCATGTATGGAACATGCAAAATGTAACCACATATGCGACATAATGATGGCATGGGCATGCATACATGCATTACAGCACTGAAAACTCATGCAAAAAAGACAAACTATGCATGCAAACCATGCAACTACGTGAAAACACATAAAATATGCTATAAAATTTTGAAAATGCCTAAAAATCATGAAAAAATAAAAATAACCAAAAATCATGAACAAGTAAATAAGAACAACACATTATCACAAGAATAAACAAACAAACACAAATCATCATCCCCACACTTCAAATTCACGTTGTCCTCAATGTACAATAAGACAATATAAATAATAAAAGTAAGAAAAAAATCAACTGAACGTGGCACAAAACCTTCATAGAATGGTTTCAAGTGTTGCTCATTTACCTTAAAAACCTTACTTGTGTCGACGCTTTGTATATGAATAACACCATGAGAATAAACATGAACAACTAAAAATGGACAAACCCATTTCGAGCGAAGCTTTCCTGCAAAAAGTTTTAAAGTAGACTCAAATAGAAGTACTTTTTGATCCACCTTGAGTTTCTTATAGATGAGTTGGCTATCATGAAAAGCTTTGGACTTAGCCTTGTAAGTTGCTTCACTCTCATATGCATGATTGTTTATTTCTTCTAGCTCTTGAATTTGCAATTTTCACTGTTGTCCGGCTTCCTCAAAATTCATATTACACTCTTTCACTATCCAAAATGCCTTGTGTTCAATCTCAATAGGAAGGTGTCATGATTTTCCATATACAAGACGATAAGACGACATATCTAGAGGAGTCTTGTAAGAAGTTCTTTGAGGCCAAAGTGCATCATCCAAATGTTGGCTCCAATCCTTGCGGTTGGGGTTCACAATTTTCTCCAATAAGCCTTTGATAATCCGGTTAGATACCTCAGCTTGCCCATTCGTTTGAGGATGGTAAGCAGTAGATACTCGATGTGTAACTCCATACTTTTGAACAATCCCTCCACTGCTCAATTGTAAAAATGTACACCACGATCGCTAATGAATGCTCTAGGAGTGCCGCATCTAGCAAATATGTGAGTCTTTAGGAAATCTACAACAACTCTAACATCATTAGTTCGGGTAGCTTTTTCTTCTACCCATTTCGAGACATAATCAACAGTAAGAACAATATATTGATTGCCAAAAGAAGATGGAAATGGACCCATAAAATCAATAGCCCAAATATCAAAAATTTCACAGACAATAATAGGTGTTTAAGGCATTCAGTTTCTCTGGTTTATATTTCCAACTTGTTGACAACGGTCACAAGCTTTACAAAATGCATAAGAATCTTTGAAAATTTCAAGCCAAAACAAACCTGATTCAAGCACTTTTCTTGTTGTTCAATTAGGGCCAAAATGACCACCATAAGCTAAAGAATGACAAAACTGCAGAATTGAAGAAATCTCTGTTTCGGATACACAACTGCAAATGATCTGATCCGAGCAAATCTTCCAAAGGTATGGATCATCCCAAATATAATATTTGGCATCACTTTTCAGTTTATCTTTTTAAGATCTACTGTAACCTTTAGGAAAACCATGGTTAGTCAAATAACTAACAATATCAGCATACCATAGGTTACGACATGACCATGCTGTAATGCTTATCACGCATAAGTATTCATTAGGAAACTCTGCAGAGATTGCAATATATGTCTCTGGAATGTTGGGAAGCCTACTGAGATGGTCAATAACCAAATTCTTCACCCCTTTCTTGTCTCTAACCTCAAGATTAAATTCTTGCAGCAAAAAAACCCATCGAAGTAATCTTGGTTTAGAATCCTTTTTATTCATCAAATATCTAAGAGCAGCATGATCTGAATAAACAACAACTTTTGTGCCCAATAAATAGGATCTAAATTTCTCCAAGGCGAACACAACAACAAGTAGTTCTTTTTCAGTTGTTGAATAGTTTGACTGAGCCGAATCAAGAGTCTTGGATGCATAGTAAATCACATGTGGATCTCTTCCAACTCTTTAACCAAGAACAACACCTACTGCATGGTTCGAGGCCTCACACATCAACTCGAATGGTAAATTCCAATCTGGAGCTTACAGGATGAATGCAAAGATCAGTTTTTCCTTCAAAACATCGAAGAACACTTTACAGGCATCATCAAACTCAAAAATTGCATCTTTCTTCGACATCTCACTCAAAGGATGTGTAATTTTTGAAAAGTCCTTGATAAATCTTCTGTGAAAACCTGCTTGGCCAAGAAAATAACAAACTTCCCACACATTCACAAGGTAAGGCAACGATTTAGTGACATCAACTTTCACCCTATCAACTTCTATACCCTTTGCTGAAACCACATGACCCAAAATAATGCTATGATCAACCATAAAATGGCATTTTTCATAGTTAATCATGAGGTTCGTTTTAATGCACCTTTTCAGAACTTGATTCAAATTTTCCAAACAAGGTGTGAAAGAATTTCCATACACTGTAAAGTCATCCATGAAAACTTTAACAAAATTCTCCACATAATCAGAAAATATACTTACCATACATCTCTGAAAAGTAGTTGGTCCATTGCAAAGAACAAAGGGCATGCACCTATATGCAAACTTACTAAAGGGACATATGAATGTTGTCTTTTCCTGGTCCTCTGGGGCGACTAAAATCTAGTGAAAACCTGAATAACCATCTAGACAACAATAATGAGTTCAGCCAGCTAAACGCTTTAACATCTGATTAATAAAATGAAGTGAAAATGATCCTTAAGTGTAGCAGCTTTCAACTTCCTATAATCTATACACCAACCATTAGGAATTCGGGTAGGAACTAACTCACCTTGTTCATTTGTAATCACAGTAATGCCGGTCTTTTTAGGAACAACCTGAGTAGGACTTATCCATTTACTGTCTGAAATGGCATAGATCATGCTTGCATCAAAAAGCTTTAAAATTTGCTTTTTCACCACATCCATCATAGATGGGATTAGACGTCTTTGTGGTTGCCTGTAAGGTTTACAGTGTTGGAGTTCGTAACTATATATATGACATTCAAAGCATGCATAGCAGCGAAAATAACAAAAAAATTTAACCTAGAATTCCACCAAGGATTCATACACATCAACATACACGATTAGGGTTAGCAATGTTTACCTTAAAATTGCTTCAATGGTTTGATCGAATGGCAATGTTGGTGTAGCCTTTAGTATAAAACTCGAGATCCTTTCTCTCACATTGTCTTTGCGCGAATGTGTCTAAAAGTATCCACACGAACGAACTCACTAGAATTGGCGGAGTGTACTAGCACTAAGAATCTCTATTCTAGATCTCACAAAGTTTCTTCTCTCTTGGTGTGGAGAATTTGGCCAAGCCCTTAAAATTTCATTAAGAAATTCAGCCCTCCATATGCACACCTATATATAGAGTTGTGTGAAACCCTAGTTTAAGTTTGCTAGGTTTCTTCTTACTTGTCCTACAAAAATAAGAATTCCACATCACACATGAATAAGGGCTCCTAAAACATAGGAGTGTGCAGAATATTTCCTAAAAATTAAGAGTATGGCCGAATTTTTACGTAGGTCTTTTAATGTTATTGGACTTTTAATTATATGATACATTAACATTAAATAAATCACTCTTTGATTAAAATATATGGGCCAAATTTATGTCACACATAATAATAAACCCAAAACATGTTTAATCTTAATAATTAGTGATTTATATTAAAAGTCCATTACATTAATGGATTATGTCTTATATCATATTTAAGACTTAAATCATCAAA
>CAODLS010475248.1:0-10036 GCA_948243855.1 Flueggea neowawraea | reverse complement strand
CTCTCCCTCTCTCATTCTCCCTTTTTCTTGCCCTCTCTCTCCCCTCTCTCCCTCTCTCACTCTCGCTCCCACTCTCTCTCATTTCGTCGTTACATATTGTCATTTTATGCTTATGTGCATACATATACAAATGTGTACACTTAGCGGCAATCGTGTTCTTATGCATATTAATTTAATTTAGTAGGGTTTGTGTAAGGTTTTTGTAGTGATTTTGGTACCTGCAATTTCGGATATCAATAAAGCGTTTGTAGGGATAGTGTTATTGGCGATGTCAAAATAACCAAGAGATACTATTGTTGACGATCAAATGAAAACCATGGTATAATATTTCTTAAGAATGGTAGTTATATGGAGCATATTGTGTAGTTGGTCAATATGAAATAGATTCATTTGCATGTCTGTAACGTTTTTACTCATGCGAACAAATTCTCTAAGCCTATTATGTTTGAAGTAGCCTATATGAATATTGGAGTCGCACGTCGTCTTTGACTACTTTCTATAATGTGACATCATAAAAAAAACACCTTCACCAAACAACCTTTGTCTTTTCGGTATAAAAATTAAAAAAATAAACCAAGGGAAAATCTCCTAATTGTAATGAAAATTGAATTCACATTGATTGTAGTGTGAGAGTGTATAATAGTGTCCATCTGTGTCTGTATGTGTCCATGTCAACTGAAGTGTAGTCAATATGCTTATAGTGTAATTTTTCCTTTTATTTATTTGGCGTTTTAATGACATTGTTGTTTTTGCCAAAAAAATTAGTATCCACAAGGAAGAAGACCAACTTAATGTCATATGTCTCTAAAATTTGTGATGTATGCTAAATTTGCATAGCATTCTAGCAAGAATTCCAAGCATTATCACACTTTATATTAGCATTTTCTATTGAATTTACACACTTTTTGTCTAATATTTAGGGTGGATGTGGATGCGGATGCATGACATGTGGATGAAAAGTGATGAAAAAGGCATGAAAAAGATGTTAAAGTTGTAAGATCAATGGAAGAAAGGGCGAGAAAAATCACCACGGTCATGGAGGCAAGCACCATGGTCATGGTGTGGAAGACCATTTTCGGTAGAAGCAAGCCATGACCGTAGTGACTTGCAGAATATGACAAGAAGAGAGAAAAAGGTGTGGCGAAAAGAGACAAAGCAAGTAGAGACCAAGGCACATATTAAGAGCATTTTTTGGAGATTGTTTCTAGGGTTTGTAATGGTCCAAAAGGGGTATAAATAAACTTCTTCCACACTATTATGTTCATATCTTAGGCTGCACACTTATCAAAGAAAGATAGAATTTTCTTCTCTTATTAATTCCTAAAAAGATTCAATCATTGAAAGGAAAGAGAAGAGGAATTGAAGAAGTCTTCCATCATCAATTAAGAGAAGATTATTCTTTTTTTTATCTTCTTTTTCTATGTTTGGAAATATGTTTAGGATTTATTTTTCTTGTTTTAAGTTTTATTTTGTAATTATGTTAACTTAATTTTCTTGTTAGGATATTAGAGATGTAGATCTTGGATTGATGTTACCTTAATAGATGCTTAATCTTATGGGTATTGTGTTTTTATTGTTATTGATGCCTTTATTGCTAAATCTATTATTGATGATTGATTTTATGACTTATTGATTATTGAATGATATTGTGCTTAACTACCACAATGTTGTTTTGACAAGCCCAAGTAATTAATTGAAAAATGAAACTTGGGTTAGGTCTATATGCATAAAAATTTTTTAGTATTAGAATAGGAATACTTAGTGCCTATAAGATGTTCTACAAAATTTCTCAATGATTCAAAAGGGCCCAGTTTGGTTAGGTGTGGCCGAAAGGATCCACCTAGGAGACGTAAGTGTGACTTAAGTAGCCTCGAAAGAGGTCTTAGGTGATTTATGTAGAGAGAACACTCACACTCATTTCTTAAAACTCAATTTCATCCATTAGGCAACTATATCCTTGGTTTCATCTCGAAAACCCTAACGTTTTTTTATTATTGAGTTTCTCATGTTTAAATTATTGCTTGTTTTTATTTACAAAACCCCAAAAATAAACCACTTGATGTTTTTCTTTGCTTTTTTTGCTTTATATTTTTATTTGACCATAATTAGAAACTTTCCCTTGGATTCGATAACCCTAGAGATACTTTCAAGATAAAACTATGACAATCCTTGTACATTTGCAAGGAATCATCAATTTGTTCAAACATCGGTCTTCGATTTCAATTGTATCATATTTAAGTTAAGGTTAATTCAACTAATTAATTTGTTGATATATCGCTCTTCGATTTCATTGAAGTATGTCCATGTATTTTGCAATTGTTGCACACAATTCTTTCGTTATGAGATACAATAATATTTAAATAGTTTCGGCAAATTAATTAAGGTTGTTAACAGAACTTGAACTAATGTTTAAAATTATAAGTTGTCCACTTTAACTAACTAACTAGTTAGGTGTAAATAATTAAGGGTTTCTTCAACTTATTTTACTGAACAATATAATGCTATTGTTTTCTTAACACCATTTTGACTAAGTTTTTGTTATTGAATAATGCCTTCAATAAAATTATATCATTGATTTGAAATAACATTTGCACATTCTATGACTTTAATCTATTATTGCATTCAATATTTTACACTTAGACATTTATAAAATTTAAACAAATAATAAATATAAATAAAATTAAAAAATATCAATGTTACCCTTTTTACACAACTGCAAATGGTTGAATAAATATGACTGACTATTCATTAACTAAAGGAGTATGTGGTCATTTCACTAGTTTATACGTTTCATTTATAGTACACAGGTGTGCCCTTATGTGTACAAAATTAAGTATAGTCATGTAATTATGTGTACAAGCATGTACACATCTGTACGAAATGTGTATAATTGTGTACTTCCGTGCACAAAATTATTTTGTATGCATAACTTATAATTTACAATTTCTGTAATTTTTTTTACGTTTATTTTCCAAACCTCATAGGAAATGAGGTAGAACAGAGACAGATTTCAGCGGGGTGAGAGACAAGAGAGGGATATAAGAAAAGTTGTGGAAGAGAGAGAGGGCAAGAGAGGTACAGAAACAATGGTTAGAACATAAAACAGATATGCGAAAAACAAGACAGATGTAAGACACAAAGACTTAGAAAAGAATAAAGGGATGGTAGTTGGGATTTTCAAATGAGGGGACATTTTATTTTTTTAGATATTTTGGGTATATGTGGATGTGGTTCCATTTCTGTGCAAGTGAAAATTATATGGAGCATATTGTATATTTTCCTCAATATTAATTGGATTCTTTGGCATATTTGATACGGTTTAACTTTTCCTTTTATTTATTTTGTGTTTTAAAGATATTGTTGTTTTCAGAAAAATTATTGGTATCCAAAATGAAGAAGACCAATTAAGGCATATGTCTCTTAAATTTGTTCAAACATCGGTCTTCAATTTCATTTGTATCTCGTTTAAGTTAAGGTTAGTTCAACTAATTAATTTGTTGATACATCAATTTTTGATTTCATTGACGTATTTCGTCTATTGTGCAATTTAAACCCACAATTATTTCATTATGAGAGACAATACCATTTAAATAGTTTCCACAAGTTAATTAAGGTTCTCCATGCAACTAAACTAATATTTAAAATTGTAATTTGTTCATTTCAACTAACTAACTGATTAGGTTTAAATAATTAAGGATATCTTTAACTTATTTTGCTAAATAATATAATGTTATTTTTCTCTCAATACCTTTTACAAGTTAAGTTTGTGTTATTGAATAATGCCTTTAATAAAATTATATCATCGATTTAAAATAATATTTGCACATTCATACGGTTTAATCTACTATTGCATTAAATATTTTACACTTAAATATTTCTAAAATCTAAACTAATAAAAGATATAGATAAAATAAGAAAAAAAATATTATCCTATATACACATCTGGGAACGGTTGTACGCTGACTATTACTTGGTAAGTTAACTAAATGACTATTTGGTCATTTTATTTTAAATTAGTGCACAAGAATTGAAGGACCATTTGGTCATTTGGGAAACCTTACGTGGGCATGCGACAACGCTGACATGTTACAGCCATGTCCACCTCAATGCGACGTTGGAATTACGAACGTCGCTCTATGAATGCTTTTCCTATTTCACCAGGCCAGTTCCAATTTTCTTGTCATCCCTCTCGTTCTTCTCTTCCTGCAACCATAAGAAATGTCGAAATATTGCAAGTACAACAGTGAGTAAAGTAATAATGGGTTAAATCCCATTCTTCTGATGGTGTTAATCTACCCTACAAACAAATCTGACCTCCAACAACATCTCAATTGAACTATGTGTAAACTGTGAACCCAACAAGATGAATTTGAAAGAAAGCCAATATCAAGAATAAACTCGTTCAACTGTAATATTCTCCTAGTTTCTTTTAATAGAACCTTAAAATGACAATTAGTAACCGGTGATAATGCTGTGGCATTAGAACCAAAAAAGAATAAAATCTCACCAGGTTAGATTCAATTTTCTTGTCGTCGACCTGGACCCTCTCGTTTTTCGCTACCTGCAGAAATGATGTAGATCTTAACAGGTAAGCAAAATAATAATGGATTCCCATTCCTGGTAACTCAACAATCAGGAATTATATAAACATCAATAGTTAAACCCTCTTAACCTAAAACATATATCTCCAACCAAATCAGACCTCCAAAAACATTTTAAATCAAGTGTCTTTTTGCACTCTCATATCATAACTATAAAGGAGGAAAAAATTTATCTTGCAACATCGAAGTGAAAAATAAAACCTTACCAAGTTAGTTTGAATGCCCTCGAAATCAACTTGGATCCCCTTGTTTTTCTGTTCCTTCAACGACAAGAAATGTCCAAATAATGTCAATCTTGATGTTAAATGAAGTAATAATCGGTTCCCATCCATGTTAACACGACAATTGAAAGATATATAGACATCAATTGTTAAACTCCATTTTCATTCTTTTGTCACTCTTATAACTATGAAGAAGGATGAAAAGAATAATCTTGCAACATTGAAGGAAAAATCAAATCTCACCAGGTCATTTCCAATTTTGTTGTCAACCTTCTTGTTCTTCGCTGCCTGCAACGAGAAGAATTGTTGAAATAACATAAATCTTAACAGTAAGTAATAATCGATTCCCCATCCATGATAGCTCGACAATCAAAAGTTATATAGACATCAATAGTTAAACCCCAATTTGATCTTCTTTCATCTAACTCTAAAACATATATCTACAACCAAATATGCCCTCCAAAAACATTTTAAAAGCGTCTTGTTGCACTCTAATATCATAACTATGGAGGAGGAAAAAAATGATCATGCAACATCGAAGACAAAAATAAAACTTTACCAAGTTAGTTTCAATGTTCTCGAATCAACCTGGAACCCCTTGTTTTTCTGTCCCTTGAACTAGAAGAAATGTCAAAATAATGTAAATCTTAATAGTAAAATCTGATTCTTTTTTCACTCTTACAACTATGAAGGATGAAAAGAACAATCTTATAACATTGCAGGAAAAATCAACTCACCAGGTTTGTTTAAATTTTCTTGTCATCCTTCTTGTTCTTGTCTTGCTGCAAGGAGAAGAAATGTCGAAATAATGCAAGTCTTAACAGTGAGTAAAGTAATAATCGGTTAAACCCATTCTGATAACTTGTTTAACCTAACCTAAAACATATATCTACAAACAAATCTGTCCTCCACAACGTTTCAATTTAAGTGTCTTTTTTCACTCTAATATTAGCACTATGAAGAAGGAAACAAATGATTTGGCAATGTTGAGGGAAAAAAAATAAAATCTTACCAAGTTAGTTCCAATGTTCATGAAATCACCGTGGATCCTCTCGTTCTTATCTTCCTGCAACGAGAACAAATGTTGAAACAAATTATTAAGTATTAATCGGTTCCCATTCATCATCCATGATAACTCAATAATCGAAAGCATAAATACAAATCAATAGTTGAAACCCCATTTTGATTCCTTATTCATCTAACCTAAAGCATATATTTTCAAACAAATTTGTCCTCCATGACTCCAACTAATTTTTAATGTGTCTTTTTTAGCTCTTATATCATAACTATGTAGAAGGGGAAAAATAAAATTTTACCAAGTAAGTCTCAATGTTTTTGCCACCGACCTCTTCCTGCAATAAGCATTAAACGATTTAAATCTTAATAGTAAATTAGGTAATAATCAGACATTAAGATAAAACCAAATATGAACAGCTTCGTGAGATAAGCATGATCATAAAACCAAATATGTACTAGCAATATATTGTTTACTCTAATATCTTTTATACAACTTTTGTAACAGCAATGGACATAAACAAATGGAAAAATTGGCGCCAAAGCAGCTGCAATTTGGATTAAAAAAGGCTCAAGGGCGTTTTGATCCCTTCAAGCACAAAATTAACCATTTATTTACAAAAACACAACTGTTAGATGTCCCTACTTAAGATGTTTATCTTTTCCGATTAAGAAGCATATCGCATAACCGAAAAATTTATGTTGGACTGTTGGATTACACAATGCTTTGTTTGCTTGATCATCAACCGAATAACGTGATAGCATCAGTTTTATTGGAAAATACCGAAACATGCTTTCAAGTTAGTAGAGTTGGCTTGCCTGCCAAAGATTGGAACATGGTCTAGGCCGAGTCAATGGCAGTCCGCATTGTTCAATAACACATCTACATCAGAAATATGCTCCCCTTTTGCCAACAAAGTATGAAAGATATGATCACTAAATAGTCGTGGCAACATCTACATCAAGTAAACAAACTAAAAAGCGCACCAAAACCAACCATTCTTTCAAAAACATAAAATAAGCCAACATATAATCACTGTTAGTGGAAGTATATGATATACCAGATGCTTTTATCCAAGAAAATTATGGACAAGCTGGCAACAAAATAGAACGACCCCACTGTGCATCAAAACAAGTTCCCTCTTTGCGTGACTTCTTTGACATCCTTAAGTTAAACCCTTCCCTGCCAAAAGGCCACCAGCCCTCTAAAGTCCTTCAGTGAAATCCCTTCTTCGCCTGATTTCTGTTAAACAAAAGAAGTTTTATGTGTAAACTGTAAGATTAATTTGACAGAAAACCAATATCAATAATAAATTCATTCAACTGTAAGATTCTCGTAGTTTCTTTTAACAAAGCCTTAAAATGACAATTAGCATACTAACAGGTAACAATGTTGTGGCCTTACAATTATGAGGTAAAAAAATGAACAATGTTGTGGCATTAGAACCAAATAAGCTTAGCTTAGAGGTTATGTCAATATGTTTTAACAGTTGAGCAAAGTAATATTTGATTCCCATCCATGATAGCTCAACAATCAAGAGCTACATCGACATTGATAGTTAAACCTCAATTTGATGCTTTTTTCATCTAACCTAAAACAAATATCTCCAATCAAATCTGCCCTCCAATAACATTTTAAATCAAGTGTCTTTTTGCACTCCCATATCATAACTATGAAGGAGGAAAAATTGATCTCACAACATTGAAGGAAAAAAAATAAAATCTTACCATGTTAGTTTCACTGGTGTGGAAATCAACCTGGATCCCCTTGTTTTTCTGTTCCTGCATCAACAAGAAATGTCAAAATAATGTCGATCTTGATGGTAAATAAAGTACTAATTGGTTCCCACCCATGATAACTCGACAATCGAAAGATATATACACTGATAAGAACCCCAGAAGAGCAAAGTACAAAATTAACAGCAAAAAGTATGAACAATACAAGAAATGGAAGACAAATAAGTCTGATTTTATTGAATAATAAAAAGACGAACAAACAATAGCAGTTAGAACCTAGAAGCTTTAGGCTACCACTCTCCCTAGTAGAAATTATTAGGGTCTTAAACGCCGAAGGCCAACACACCAAAACACAAAACTCTAGTTGCTCCCTCTATTCCCCCTCTCACTCCCTATATAGCACACAATAAGTAACTAACTTGTCATAGAGCAATCTCTTGTAACTAATCCAAATAGTCTCACTAATCCTAATTTATTTAGAGTAATTTGATATTATCATACAGATCAATAGTTAAACCCCATTCTGCTTCTTTTTTCACTCTTATAACTACGAAGAAGGATGAAAAAAATAATCTTGCAACATTGAAAGAAAATTCAACTCATCAGGTTAGTTTCAATTTTCTTGTTATCCCTCTCGTTCTTCTCTTCCTGCAATGAGAAGAAATGTCGAAATACTGCAAGTCTTAATTGTGAGTAAAGTAATAATCGGTTAAGCCCCATTCTGATGATTTGTTTAATCTAACCTAAAACATATATCTTCAAACAAATCTGTCCTCCAACAACATTTCGATCTAAGTGTCTTTTTCCACTCTGATATTAGAACTATGAAGAAGGAAAAAAATGATTTAGTAATATTGAAGGAAAAAAAATAAAATCCTACCAAGTTAGTTCCAATGTTGTTGAAATCAACATCAATCCTCTCGTTCTTCCCTTCCTGCAACAAGAAGAAACGTTGAAACAATGTTAATCTGAATAATAATAATAAGTAATAATCGGTTCCCATCCATCATCCATGATAACTCAACAATCGAAAGATATATACGTATCAATAGTTGAACCCCATTTTGATTCCTTATCCATCTAACCTAAAGCATATATTTACAAACAAATTTGTCCTCCAATACACTGTTTAATGTTAATTTTTATTAGAGTTACTTAATTCGGACAGATGTTACTTAATTAGATATTTACAAATTAAGTAATTGTTGAAAAAATTAGAGTTAATTACCCAATTCACTGTTTTTGACACATTTTCTTATAAAGTTACTGTTTTCTAGCTTTTTTTCTTAATTGTAGGTCAATTTTTAACATGCTGAACGTACTAAATTTGGATTTAGTCTTTATATTTATGTTTTCTTCATTCAACTATTAATTCTTCTCTCTCTCTTTTCTCTCTCTTCCCCTTCTTTCCTTCTTCGTTCTTCTCCTCTCTCTCCTTTTTTCTCACCCGTTGACTCTCTCATCCCGATCTACTGTTGTTGCCGCCTCACCTCATCGTCGACGCCTCACCTCTTCACCTCCCTGTTGTCGATTCTATCCTGTCCGCCTCTCTCTCTTCTGTCCCATCGGCCTCCTTTTCTTTGTCTTTCTGCGGCCTTCAACGTTGTCCTCCTCCTCCTCTCCCCACCACTATCTCCTTCTCTTTCTGATCTTTGCTCGTAACATCGCTATCCTTCTCGATCTTCGTGTTCATGTTGTTGATCTCCGCCTTGTCTGGTCACTTTCCTCCTCAGTCTCCTTGTCTGTTCGTTTGGTCGCCTTGCCGTTTGTGGTGGCCAGATTTGGTCGTATTGGGCCGACGGCTAAGGTTTCGAAGGAAACCGTAGCTGACTTTTTTTTTTGTATTTGGTCCCTATTGTTGGAGAATTTTCCCGGGGATGACTTGGTTGAGTTTGTAGAGCGGAAGCAAGTTAAAGTGAAGAGAGAAAACAACACCGCAATTTATAGTGGTTCAATCAACTATGCCTACATCCACTACCTAAGTCTCACTTAGGATTTCTACTATTGAAGATTGATTCCGACTCAATCCAACAAAGCTTTACATAAAGGTTGATTGTGGCTCACCCCTCTAAAGCCAACAAGGTTGATTACGGCTCACCCCTCTAAGGCCAACAAGGTTGATTACGGCTCACCCCTCTAAAGCCTATAAGGTTGATTACGGCTCACCCCTCTAAAGCCTACAAGGTTGATTACGGCTCACCCCTCTAAAGCCAACAAGATTGATTACGGCTCACCCATTTAAAGCTTACCCAAGGTTGATCACGGTTCAAACCTCTAAAGCCATTATAATGTTGTTTTCTATAGGTTCACAACAAACCTCTCTCACTCTCAAAGTGTTTAGAAAAATATTTACAAAAATTGAAAGCTCTATGCTAGAGTTAAGTATTTGAGATTAAAGCTTGAATCTTGATCTCTAACTTTATTTGGTGTTTTGGAGTAAGAGGAATGATGAAAATGATTTGG
>CAODLS010475247.1:0-17452 GCA_948243855.1 Flueggea neowawraea | reverse complement strand
GTTATTGCTCCACTATTATGATTTCAGGCCAATATGGATCTCATGGGACCCTTGGGAGGGAGATGTTGAGTGAGAGCAAGCTAAGGATCTGCTACATGGATCAGAATATGTTCTCACCTATGAGGATAAAGATGGTGACTGAATGCTTGTTGGAGATGTTCCTTGGGAGTAAGTGATCATTTACCTAATCTGTCTGTTCTCTTGAAATTGGTTCTTCTTGACACAAGTAGTGTCCTTTTTCTGACAATATTATTTCCATAAGCCAAGGAAGTGCATTCTGTCCTGCAGATAGATAGAGATAACAGAAGATATTGATGTAACTTTTGCATTGGAAGCAGAGATGAAAGCAGTAGTTATTTTTTGTTTATGACTATAGTTATTAGTATTTTGATGTTGCATTGGTTGGTTTGTCAAGAAGTAAAATGCTTGAATGCATGAAAAGTGAGGATTTACATTAATTTCTAGATCTTTATACCATTACAAATAAAATAATAGAAGCTATATTTGTTTTTTGTGATTTATAAGATGATGATTCAGGGTCCACTGCATCTCAAAGAATTACTATCTGCAATATTCTCCGAGCTTATGTCATTGTCTAGCACAAGACATAATATTTTGGGTGAATGTAATATATTTTCAGCTATTGTATTAAGTTATTGTATTATCATGTGTTATCTTTCTCTTCATTTATCATAGTCTAAGAAGAGGCCAGTTTGCGTTCTTTGCTTGCTTATGCATAGATTTTTTATAAACATGATGTTATTGGGTTTTTCTTCATTGTGTTAATGTATGGTTGCTCTAACTTTTATTGGTATGCTCTTTTAGGATGTTTACTGATACATTCAAGAGGCTGAGGATCATGAAGGGTTCTGATGCCATTGGCCTTGGTATGTATGTGTGCTGACATTGTATTGTTATGTTACGATTTACAAAGCATACTATGTGTGCAAACCATGTGATGTGGAACTTACTACGTTCTGGTAAATTTGCATTGGTGAATGCTCGCATAAGTATATCTATCTATACTATTTTTATTTGATTTTGCATTATCAGTTGTCCTTCATGAAGTAAAAAGATAGCGAGATTGTTCTATGCTTAAGATTATTTTCTTGCCAATTATTAATTCTTGTTCCAAAATTGAATACAAAACTCTATTTGCCGAACATTTTTTTGATAGGTTTCCTAAATTTATCTGATTTTAGGGGTCACGGAAAATGTTTCATTTATATGAAATACTTCAATTCCTAGAATGAGTTTATGGCCAATGAGTTTTTTAATGGCCTCTTTTTATATTCTTGTAGAATTTATATGGTTTATGGCCAATGTAACTTTGTCGCGATCATTGATTGGGAATTTGTCATTTTGATACAGCTCCACGGGCAATGGAGAAATGCAAGAATAGAAACTAGCCGGGGATGCACCTGATTTTTGCTATTCATCCAGCATCCTTCAGGTTTAAAATTTTGGAAGTTAGCAGAGGAGCTGCTGAAGTTAACTGTTACACTTGGGCGGCAAGGAACAGGAAGTTGCTGGCCTGGATAGAAGATCATGGGTATCTAAGGTTATTATCATCTTACCACGTTGATGTTTTCGTTTTCACGAAATTCTATGTTCTGTAAGCTCTGTTTAGCCTATTTAAGAACGACAAGAACTTCAAAAGACCATATGAATCTAGGCTTGGAACTGCAATTCCATGTGTTAAAAAAAAAGATCTGAATAAAGTTCCTGTTTCGACACAGGACATCTAGTTTGTAAAGTGTATTGTTTGTTGATCCGTATTTTTATGTGTGGTGATGGACCTTAATCCAATTATCTGTTTAATTGTAATATCTATTCGTGTTCAACTGTCTACAATTATGTTTAACTTTATTAATTAACGTCCTTTGAAGAAAATATTTCATTTATTTTTACTGAATCATCTGGTTTCGGGATTTTTTCTGGTATCTAACTAATTCGGATTTAAACCATACAGTTACTTTGCTGCCAATGTTTTAAGTTACAAACATGATCATATAGAGAATTCACAACAGGGTAATGATAGTCTGTAATGATAGGATTTGAAAACTAATGTGTTGGGTTTTGATTATGCTCTATTTGAGATTAAACAAAGTAGATATTGCCAACGATTTGGATATGGCTGTCGGGAGTACTCGATGTAAGCATGTGATGGTTGAGTGAGAGGGTTAATTATTGATGTTTAGATGAGAATAATTTTTGTGGCAGTTGGTGGGACGGTAGAGAAGAACTGGGTGGTAGGGGACACCACTTCCAAATCCCATAATCCTCCGCATCCAACTTGCTATTAAGCCGTACTGGTATGGACATTACTATCTGCGGTTACCTGGGGGAACATACAGTAATAATGTAATAGTGTCTTTCATGTTGATTCAGTGATTAATATGTTAATATTTAGTTTTAGTAAATTGAGTAATAGATATTATATGTAAATTGTAGATTGATAAATTATATAGTATATAATACCAAAGTAAAGTAGTGGATATAACTTTTAAGAATTACAATATATTTAAATAATAATATATTGATTCAATATATGTAATGCCAAATCTATGAAGCAAGTGTCCAAATAGGTATAGTACAAAAAAATAATTGAAGTTTGATACTAAAATTTAACAAGTGGAAAGGCCTGATAGATAGGATTGAAGGGAAGCAAAGGTTGGTAAAAACTTGCAAATTTGATAAGATGCAACATTATTGTCTTTCTGTGTTAAAGTTCGTGGGAAGGCCCCCTGAGTTTCTGAAAATGACAACGAAGAAATATGTGTAAAAGAGTGTATCAGTTTTGGTCTAAATCCAATGCGACTTTTGCAAACATGTTGTAGGGTCCATAACTTGCTCAATTATCATGGGCTTCAGCGAATTGCAATATATATATATATATTCTTGTGAAAATGCAATTATTTGTTGGTTCATTTAGGTGTTCTATCTATCTCACAATATTTGAGACGATCCTAGTATTATTACCTAGATTATCATTTTTTTAGTAATGCATGTTGTGCGCAAGTTTTAGGAAGGAGTTTGTGCTATTTCACTATAGCTTTACATAACAATGCATATTATTGGCATTCAAATGAAATAACAAAATATGCATTTATACTATTTGTGAATCAATAATTATATATCCATCATGTATAATTTTTGTGTTCTTGTGTGATTGTAATTTTTACGTTATTTTCTCGTTATTCTATCGCTTGTTTTCCTGACAAGTGGTATTAAAGCTTGGGCGTTAGTTCAGAAACTCATTGGTTGGTGTATGCATGTCTTTGTACAAATTCGAGATTGACAAATTCAATGGGTTAAATGATTTCATGCTATAGAAACTGAAGATAAAGGTGATTCAGGCTAAGCAGAAGTGCAAAGAGGCGTTAGAAGATGTAGAAAAATTACCGAAAAAACTGACAGCGACGCAAAAAGTTGAGATTGTGAAGAGGATGCACAATGCAATTCTCTTGTGTTTGGCAGATGAAGTCTCAAAGGATGTAGCTGATGAAACTAGTACAACAAACTTGTGAAAAAAGCTTGAGAGTAAGTATCAAAAAAGATCTTTGACGAACAAGTTTTATCAGAAATAGCGGCTGCATACCTTGAAGATGACAGAAGAGATGCATGTAAAAGAACATCTTAATAATTTTAATAGAATTATATTAGATTTGAAAGGTGTTGGTGTTGAACTTTAGGAAGAGGATCAAGCTATATTTCTGTTATATTCCTTGCGTCGATCTTATGAGAGTTTTGTTGATACTATAATGTATGGTAGAGATCAAATCTTGATAAACGATGTTAAGGATGTTTTGTTGTCTAAAGAACTGAAGAGATTAATTTCTAGTTCTGGTGAAGACAATGTAGAGTCCGAATTAAGTGTGAGGAGTGGCAGGAATATTAATAATGGGAGAAACTGTGGATAACATTTGATGTCGAAATTTGAGTTGAGATGTTTTTAATGTAAGGAGATTGGACATATAAGAAAGAATTGTCCATATAGAAATAAGAGAAACATTCAGGAATCAATAGCAACAGTAGTTCAGAATAATTCTGTAGGGTTTCACGATAATTCTGATGAGTGAGAAAGTAGTGAAGTTTTGACAGTTACTGCATTTAGACCTGTACATAGTTAGGTTATTGACACTGGTGTAGCTTATCACATGACATTTTCTAGAAAACTGTTTAATTCTTTTAAAGAATCGAGAGGCAGTGTGAAATTGGGAGATGGTGAGAAACTGAGTGCTGAGGGTAGTGGCTCTTTGCAGATTAGGATGCACAACAGGATGGTCAAAAAACTTGATACTTGGTATGTCCTGGGTTTGCAAAAAAAATTATTTATGTGTGTGCTTTGGCTAAACAAGGTTATGGTTTCTCTGAAAGAGGTTGAGAGATTCGGGTGTTCAAGGGTTCCTCAATAGAGATGAAGGGTAAATTGCGGAATGACATTTATGCCTTGGTTGGTAACTCCGTGGTTCCGAATGGTGTTATGACTGTTGAAGTTCAGCTGTGGAAAAGGTGGAGTTTGTGATCAAGACTCTGGAATAGTCAAAAGTCGATAATGTTGATTCACAGTTCTTAGCAACAAGAGAACTGGAAAAGGCAGCGCTAAATAAGGGTGCAGAAAAGATGTCTAGTACAATAGACGGTGCAGTCCCTTGATAATGCAGGATGAATGCATTGTGATTTGTTGCTTGGTGTGGATGGCAAAGCAGCGAAGCTAGCAAGTGGAGAGAAGTTCAAGCTTGTCTTGGACTTGGTTCATGATTGCGGAGCTTGAAGCTCCTAGGGGCGTGCCAAATGAGTGGTTTTTTATTCTGAATTGAAGGAAGTATGAAAATTCAATTCAAGGTGGATAATTGTTGAAATTGAATTGAGTTTTTTCTTGATACAAGATGAATCCATTTGATGTGTTGTTAAGTCAAAGAAGGTATGAGACAGATTTAGTGTTGAAATGATGCAAAATCACCCAAGTTTAAAAGTTACAGTGAAGGACACAGTTGTGTAAGGCCGTGTTGTTTGTTTTCCTCGACACACGGACAAAGCTTCAGCCCATGTCTTATACACCATGACCGTGTTTTGATCTCTGGAGGGTTTTAGACGTGTTTTAGGATTTGAGATGGTTTATTTTGGCTTGTATTCATTGTAAACATATAAATAGGTGGCGTGAAAATATCTTGCTAAGACTGGTGAATGTCTTGTAAGCCTTTTGTCCGTTTTCTAAGAAAATAAAGAATCACTCGTTCTCTCTGCTCATGAACGTAGGTCGATTAACCAAACCACGTAAATCTTTGTGTTCTTGTATGATTGTTATCTCTAACTATTTCCGCGTTATTCTATCATTTTTTTTCCTGACAAAACTGATGGTGAAAGATCACTAACTCAAGCTAACCTCTTCCTATTTTACAAAACAAAGAAAACAAGATTGAATTTAACTGCTAAAGGAATTTACGTCAGTGGAAAATTTGACAAAATTTGAGTAGTTTCAACAATGAAAACATGCGGGACTTAGAGCCCATATCAAAGAATATCTCGGTCGGATTGACTTGACAATCGTCAAAAGACAGTAATTCCTCTTGCAAATTGCAACACAATTTGCCGACATTAATTGTCCCTCTACTTTGAAACTAAGAACTCTCAAGATTATCTCAAATTCTCAATGAAGGATTGATCAGGACTCATAACACCAAAGCAGAAAGTGTATCCGTTCATTCAATAATATATAATACAAATAAATAATGTTGAAATTCAACATCTTATAACTGGAACCCTCTTCCCATTTTCGGGTGTTATAAGAAGATAATGTAAACAATGTTATAGGATTCAATTTAACTTTTGACATTTTTTTCACCCTAACTTTGTCCATTGCTTCTCTTTTCTTTTAATAAGGGGAGTGCTCCTTCGATTACTCTGAATTTAGTGCAATCTAGTCAATTCACCCCTTTCAACCTTTGAATCAAACATCTCTTGTTTTAACTAGAAGCCAAAAATCAACAAGCATGTAATCATCAATGTTTGATCCATATCAGTAAAATATACTACATTATAGCAGCAAGTGTTGATTTCTTTGGTGGCATTAATGATATCGTAGCACTGTAGACGGGAAATTCTCCGTTCTTTAATGTTGGAGACGATCTCGATATCAATAGCCTATTAGCATTTTATATAATATAATTCTCTCGGTCTCTCAATATTTGAAATAATTTTGATATCAGTAGTTTATTGATATGACTATAATTGGTCGGTGCAATTAAGTACTAGGTGCTCTATGACCATATCTAGCATTAAACATATATGCATGTATTTTATAACTTATTCGCATCATTTTAATTCAATGCATATACTTCTTAAAGAGATGTTATTTCTCTAAAATATGCCTCTGCATGCATATCCATGAGAGAAAAATCTGATCAGAACCCTGTAACCTGCAACTCTACTCCACAAAAATCTGAAACAACACATGTTTAAAATGCATTCTTATAACAATGAGACGATAATCTGCATAACCCATCGTTTTAAAGCTTGTGAAGTTCCCAAATAAGTGAGGAAATATTTATTTTTCAAAAAACATCTCCTCGTTCCAAACATGAAGGCCCATTCCTTTCAACTCTTATCAAATAAAGGTAAACCATCATCTTCTGAGACTGTGACGGTATAGTTGAATTAAAGGGGATGGCAGAGTGAAGTTTACCCATTTGGTGCTGGGAAAAAAGAGGGCAAGAAAATTTCTTTTCAGTGTTGTAGTGTCACAACAACAAACAACATGCATTATTAACAAAATGAAAGCTGACAAGCTGTGGATACATTTATTTGTTCCATCTTCAATTTTCAGATCATTCAAAGAATGAAGGCAAGAAATAATGTATTATATACATGTCTATGGTGTGAAACTGACCTCTAGCACTTTTTTTTTCCCTTGCTGAGAGAGGGTTTAATTACGAAGAATTTTTTTTCTTGTCAGTAATCTTACACATTTTCGCTTAAAACCAACTTACTAATCGATGAGCCTATGGATTGTCAATTATCTCTAATACCTTCTAATTAATATGACTTGGAAGCTGGATTGGTTGACTCTAATAACGTGTGATTATTGTCAGCTAATAAAAATTCAACCAAGATTCTATTTTCCATGTGATCATTGTCAATAAATAAATGCCATAACTGAACTAAGAGAAATATAGTGGATAAACAATCAGTTATTATGTCTAGAATATGCTCTTTAGAGTATTAATAATTTGTAATAATATGAACAAATGGGTTGGTTAAGGCATTAAAATGTTCAATTATTGTAAAGAGTTTTCCACAGGGGACATTCTGCAACTGCTAGAATCATACCTAATTTTAGTTATAAAAAGACTAATTTTGTTAAGACTAATTTCAGATTCAAACTAAGTGTTTTCTATGTGGGTGGTAAAAAATTTTCTTACCGAATTTTTTAATTTTTTTTTACCAAACACTCGAACTCAAAACTTTGACTGAAGAAGGAAGAGTTCATGGCGCTCCATCATGACCTTGAGTGGAACAAATAAATGATATTAAGTGCAGAAATGTAATCTCAATTGAATTGTGCATGTAGACAAGCTTAATTAGCAAGTCTTAGTCAACTTAAACACACCACATGGTTCGTTGTTGTTGATGTAATTAAGCATTTTGTGCTATGAACCAAACATAAATTGACCTCCAAGTATGGTCATCAATAGTAGTTAGCAACATGGAAACGCAAACTCAAATAAATGACATGAATTGCCACTTGCAAACAACAGGGTTCAACAGAGAGGATAACATCAAAGTATTGAACCAAAAAAACCAACTTAAAGTTGGATGTCACAAATAGAACAAATAATTTATATCTTATGAGATGGGTGCATATCTCTGTCAATTAAGGTATAGTATGATCTAGATATCATCACTTTTTTGTGTGTTAAAAAGTGAGATCTTTTCATTATTAAACTATAAATGGCCACTCCTAAGAATAATAAGAAAGCATAGCCGATAGCCATGACTTCTTGGAACCAACCTCCATTACAAGGCCATGATCTTGGACCGGCTTTTTTAACATCTAGAAGAAGACGACAAGAGTCAAATTTTCAAGATGTTTGAAAAAGTGGGCAAAAGCTTTGGTGGGTCTAGGTTGCATTCTAGACTTCTAATATATCTCAATATGATACCCATCAATTGGCTGTTTGGTCCATAGTTTAGTAAATGGCATGGTCCATCAAAATTTGTCATCAATTGAAGAAGATGGTAACAGAATATATTGTCACGCAGAGGTTGCATTATTAGAACGAAACAAACTAGTACTTGGTGTTTGATTAGTGAAAGTGAGAAATTTACGTGTTGTTATAGCAACCTTGCAATGTCGAACTCGCGTGCACCTTGCAAATACAAGTTTATTATGGAGTTTATTATTTAACTTGTTCTCAAACTTTACAAATTAACTTTTAAACTGTTTAAACTTAATTCGTCACATCAATAAATTGTTGGTTTATTGGTTATCTTTCAAAAATTTTAAGATCACCGAAATAGTGATACATTCTTTACATGAAAACTCTAAAATCTAATATTCAAACTGCTCGCGAGCGACTGGACTAATTTACATGGTCAGGCGGGTGAAGTTCACCACAAGTTCGGCAAAGATTTTTGCAGTGTCCAATCAATCATAGCGGGACCCATGCTGGTTTGGTCCTACTTGTGAGAATCTGACTGGGCCAACCATAAGATCCAAATGATTAGGACTCAGCACCATCATGCCAGCTGTATCCTTCAACTAAGAAATTCACATTCTGTGTAATTGTCCTTTGCCTACGCTGCCCACAGCTTAGTAACGGAGGCTCCGTTCTTAACCCTCAAACCGGGACGCGTTATTACATTTTGGTATAGTAATTCGTCTTTTTATAAGAAAATGAGCTATATTTATCAAACGCCGGACTCATATATTTACTTTTTAAAAAAAAATATTTAAATTTGAATGTTAGATCAATAACGGTAATATTACCGTTGGGGGCCAAAAAATTATCCTTTTGGTCCCTAACGACTAATTTTACTTATTTTCCTATAAATACCCACTTAACATATTTTTTTTTATCATTTTTATACTTCAAACACTCATTTTTCTCCCTCAAACTCTCTCAACTCTTAAAATTTCTCTTCATACTCTCAAATTACTCCCACTCTAATTTTTTTCCCTAAAATTATGGATCACAACAATAAAAATACTCAATCCTCCCAACAAAATAACCAATCAAATTTTGCCAACTACTAATATTTTCAAAATAATCCATCAAATTTTCCCTCTTTCACAAACTATCAATTCAATCCCAACACTTCATTTTCCCCATTTACATATCAACTCGCACTTTCCAATTTTGATAATTTTTAAAATTTTACGTCCAATCATTTTTTACAAAATAATCTTTTTTCACAAAATAATCCTTACATCTCCTTGTTGGATAGGTGTTTGATTACGGGTTCCCAAGGAGATTCTCCTACTCCTGAAATGAACATCCGAGCCCATTATTGGTCTAAGCAATCTCGGCCCTAACGTCGATGCTAAGTACAAAAGTTGATCCATTCACACGACGTCAAGTTGGCTAAGTGTTGGATCGCTATTTCCGAATACCCCATAATGTCCAACGACCAAAACGCTAACTCTTTTTGGAAACGGGTGGCTACACACTTCAACTACAGGATGGAGGCAAGTGAGCAACGTTATGGGAAGGCCGTTAAAAATAGGTGACACACACTCAAAAAAATTGTCACCTTATTTAACGGCATCTACAATAACGTTGCTTCGACTTATCATAGCGGTTGGAGCGATGGCATAATTACAGAGCGAGCGCACGCTGTCTACTTGGTTGAGGGGAAAACCCATTTCCTCCACGATGACGTGTGGAAAATTTTACGTGATCATCCAAAATGGAGGGAAGCATTACCCATAGACCCTGAGGCTGGTCCAAAAAGAACCAATGTGAACGCCCAATGCGCCTACACTAGCTCCAGCTCCTTCGATTTCAACGCCTCCAATCCTAGCGTCAAAGGAGAGTCAATCCAAGAGGCTCGCCCAATGGGCCGAGATAAGGAAAAAGGGGAAGAGTCAAGAATCCAGCAAAAGGCGAAACGCAATGTGCATGGAAAATGAAAGTCGAAATCAAACGACGTCTCCAAAGTTGCGTCCATTTTGGACGACATGTTGTTCGAGAAAGAATTAAATCGCAAAGCTTTCGAAAAACGGCTCGAGATCGAACGAGAAAAAATGGAGTATCTAAAAGATCAACAACGATGTTCGACAAAGATACGTCGAACATGACTCCCGCGGTACGACGTTTGCATGAATACGCTTGTAAAAAAATTTATGAAAAATATGGGTTTTAGTATTTTTAATTTAATGTAATATTTAATATTTTATTTGTAATATTTTAATTTTAATGTAATTATTTTATTTTAATTTAATTTTCAAATTTTATGTTTTATTTTTATTTTAACAAATTATTTTTATTTGAATGAACTATTTTTATTTTAATGAATTTGGGGTAGAAAGTATTAAATGAAGTAGTAGATAAAAGTTGAGGATTAAAATAAAATTGTGTTTAATGAAAATCTGAGTAGACATCTCGTGGGACTCTTAAAGTAGATACTGAATTACGGATGAAAAAGCTGAAGGGCTATAAACTGAAAACTTTAACAAAATAATAATAAAAATACTGAGTAGGAGTCTCACAAAATAACTTTAAAAATTCTGAGTTACGAGTATTCTTGCTACACCTACACTACATAATTTGCCACCTTTTTTATGACTTCAGTCTTGTCTCTTCTATCATTTTTTGGGTTTTCATTTTGTGTTTTCTTGTTTAATTTTATGATAAATATATTAATTTCAGCTTAAACTATCGACAGAAACAAAAGTTTTTGTCAGTATAACATAATTATTTTTATCTCTTGTTTATTTGGCTCTATAAACTTTTTAATGTTAGTGTCTGTCTAGCAGCACATAAGACGGCCATATTCGTCTAAATTTGCTAATTGGCATCATCATTTGACATCAGTTACGTACTCCAACAAAAACATTGACTAATTTATTGACCTTATTTGAATCAAGTCTTTTATTATTGTCTTTCAGAAAATCATAATTGATGTCTTTTACGTACATCATAGCTAAAGGATGAGTGAGAGAATGGAGAGGAGGTTAAGGGTTCCTCAAATTGCTTCTCCGTTGTCAACTCTTCTCCAATGACTAACTCAAAAAGAGAGCTTTACTAAAATAAGGATAATAATTCTAAATAATTGGATAGTTGCAGGAATTCATATAATATTTTTTATCAAAGTGTAATATTTTTTTATTAAAATTTATAATTTTGTGATTAATAATTTTTAGTACATGTAAGAATTTTTCACAATTTTAACAAAAAAAAATGCATATTAATAAAAAAAATTTGCACCTTAATAAGAAAGGTTACAGACAATCATTTGATTTAAGGAAATTATTATCCCTAAAATAACCAAGTGATGGAGTATTTATAGGGTGGAGAAATCACAAAATTGCATCATTTACGTACAAGATTGAGCTAAGTACTTTTGAGTAAAAATACAAATTTATAGTATGAATTAATTACATACTCCTTGACTTCAGATTGAAGGTTTTCTTTAGTCTGGAGGCACACATTCATTATAGAACGATCGTTCATATTAATAATTTTGCTAACGAATTTTTTTTACCATAGCTTAGATAAAAAAATATATGCAGCATTAATGTAATTATTTGTCAATTTTCATAAGGAAATTTCTCATTATTTTTAAAGCATGAATGATTGCCATGTTGGTCACGTTAATAATATATATATATAGAGAGAGAGAGGCATTTAGTCATATAATATAAGCTATTTCATGTGCACCATTTGTGGCAACATCTCAACAATAACCTTTATTTTCGAGTTCATTAATGTCTTCTTCTTCTTCTTATTCATTGATTCGTCTTTTATTTTGTTAGTTTCATTGTTAATATGATCATGCATGTGACTTCTCCAACTTCTTTCAATGGCATTCTTAAAGAACCATTTCCTTCAACCAACTAATTTAATCTGACTCACTAATTAATTATCTTCTTTTGTACTAATTTGATTATTTATAATATAATTCTGTAATTTATAGTTCAGATTAATGAATCCAAATGTTTAGAGTGAATTAACAATGAAAAGATACTGATCTCCCAATTAGGCCACGCCGCCGCCAGCGCACCAAATTCCACCACTTCCAGAATTCTCAGTGTGGGGATTAGGGAATGTCATATTTTTCAAATCTTCTAGTGACATGATCAAATCCAACTAATCTTATTTATCTACTTTCTTTACTGATTTGAGATCCCTCTACGAAGAAATTTATAATAAGAAATTGTTAAAAAATATTAAGCATCATTAATCTAATGAATCAAACATTTTAATTTAATCGTGGTTTGACCATTGGAGATCATAACTCAAGTATTACCAGACTACTAACTCTAAGTAATCAAAATATTTTAGTGATACAAACACTCTAACATTAATGTAGCTCGAATTGAGGAGACGTGTTATTGATCCTGGACCCAGTAATCTATCGAGATCCATACATGCATGTAATTCACCAAATTAGGGTTTTAGTTTAAGTCCTTAAAATATATATCTTCATCTTCATTTTTATCTTTGGTTCGAGTACTTATAATATGGTAAAATTAAAAATAGCATGGTTATGCGATCAACATCAAGGCAACACGTACTGTCGAAAAGTTCATAGGTTAATTTCCTTCAAGCACGAAAAAACATTTTGAATTAATGAGTTATAAGTTCATTAGTATTGAAGTCAATTTCAATACTAAAATATCGTGAGCTCGATGCTAGTTAGAATAAATAAAATGACTTATAAAAAAGGAAAAATAATTTGATTCTGGTGCATTGTGTATATAATTGTACGTGTGAACTCATAAACAAGGCAATCAATAAACAAATTGAGTTTGGAGGTACGAATTGAAACGTCATTTATAGATCTTGCTCCATTTCTTTGCAAATCATAATTAATAATATAGTACTTAAGTAGTCAAGTTGAGAGTGGGAATAATTAAACGTTCAACTTGGAAATTGGAATAAGCAAAATGAAGGGGCCTCTTTCATATGGGGTGTCCAATTATGTCATGTGATATGTGGGCATTTCCTGGGTTCTAAATCTGCCTCATTAAGCTGTTTCGCCACCCAATACCAACATTAATAATTTCTGCTTCTTGATTAACACCACTACCTTATTAATTAATCAATTAATTATATTTGTGTATTGTGGTAATTAAATATCTAGACCCACCATTCACGTGCCTCTGAGTGGGTTCTTGGGTATGGCTTTCCACTTACACAAAACCAGGTATGGGCTTTCTCTAATTTTATTTTCTTTTGTTAAATTAGCTCAATATTATAATTAGGAGGCAATAAGTGCTTAGGATATGCGGAACATTTGTTTTGTTTTTTAAAAAAAAAATAGTCAAAGGGATCTCTTGAGTTCATCATTAATTACACATATTTTTTTATTTGTTTGGTGTATAAAAAATATCATTATTATTTTCAAAATTATAATTGATAACATGGATTGTTTAATTGAAAAAAAATATTAATTTAGGAGTTACTTTTTGAGAAATATGATCTTATAGAAGGTGTCCACAAGCAGATGGATCTGTCCCTTCCAAAACCTAAAACAATTATTGCATAAAATGTTTTTGTTTAATTTAATTTTGGTTGCGAATTATTGCTTTAAATGTTAATAATTGTGCTATACCCCATAGTTCTCAACAATTAGACATCTTTATATTGAATGATCTTATATTATATGCAGGTTAGCAACCGCCCATTAATTAATTTGTGGAAAGTCAATGTATAGGAGGCAACCTTGAAAATATTTTCCAAATTTTTTAATTATAATTAACTTTAATTAAAACCAAGTTTTTGATATGATTGATGTCTCGCTATAATAGGAGACTCGCAAACTAAACTATATGAAAATTTCATAGATTTAATAAGATTGTAAGTTCGAAAATAAAATTTCTTTGATTCTTTTTGACAAGCGGGTAAAATTAGTTGGGCGTACATATATCGTCAAAATTAATATGGGATATGTATATATTTTTTGGTAAGTTAATATGACATATAATTAAATTACATTTTAATTTATTCTCTCGGTTTGATAAATGGGAAATTTCTAAAAATTTTGGGTCAACATTAATAATCAGAACAATACATATGGACGCGATGCCACGTGGACATAGACGAACGAAAATGGTGATGAGTTGGGCATCCCATGTGGAGTGCTGGGGGCCACGGTGGACAAAAAAAAAAGACTCTGCAAAGAAAAAAGAGTACCATAGCACTCCACTATGAGTTTATGACTGGACTACTACTACTTCTGTGTGGATTCGCTGACTTTACATGCACTCACATTAATGTGTGTTGACGACCAATATACATTACTGATATATACTCTTCGCCTCCTTATCCAATAATTTTTTTTATTTGATTTTGGTAGATTAAATAATAAATAATAAAAATAGATTGTGGGTTGATGAATTATATGGTAAAAAAATTAATATATTTTTAAAAAATTATAATAAGGAAAAATAATAAATATTAGTAGCACATAAGGTGAAGTAACATGCATTGTATTGTAAGAATTTTTAAAATTTAGCTGGTTGCCATTAGAATCAATTTAACACTAAAAAATTAAGAGTTTTTTTTTTAAAGTCTAAAGAATTTTGAGTTCAGATTAATATTGGAGCGAATGAAATAATTTATCAAAAAGATAAAAATTTATTGGTTTTGCTCTATATTATTTACCAAGTACCAACATAAACACACTAATTTCAGCAGACTTTATTTTAAAACAAAATAATGTTAATAAAAATAATTAATTCTCTAATTCTTTAAAATGGTTATTCTCTCTTTATAAAAAATAATTAAATATTATTCAAATTAAGCAAACCTCGATTGAAACTAATACCATATAAGTAAACATGAGGTTAATAAATTATTAGATTTGATGATCAGGTGCAGAGAATCAAATATGAAAGGAAGACTGTGTTTCTTCTTTGCATTTATAACAATGTCAACATCAGTACCCTACCAATAGAATTCAATTCCATGAATTCCTAATTTGAAGGGATAAGTGTAATTATATTATAGTACTGGAGTGGAGGCAAGTTACCGATAGGGACGTAACACTTGTGACTGTTGATAAGAAAATGATCCAACATGCATTGCATAATGCATGCATATGCCTTTTGCCTAAATTATGTTTACTAATTTCATGCCCATGATTAAGCAGATGAAATATTCTTACATATATATTCACGAACAGGTCTTTTTGCGTCCATATTGATGATTTTGATGACTCATGAAGTAAGATATATAGAGTCATAAATATTCAATGAGAAGTCGCTATATTATGGGTTACATGTTTTATTCAAATGAATTGTCTCTTCCTCAATGAAGCCTTGTATATATCATCCGTTGATTAGTCACTTAAACTTGTCAATTGATCAATCAATTCAGTCGATTATAACTCACCAGTCTGAATTATATTTTGTCCCATCTAAATTTTAGGAGCTCATATGATTTAAAAAAATGCCTTAAGCATTTTGAACTTAAAAGATATGACAAGTACAAATATCATATTGGTAATGGAGATCAAGTTTTTCAAATAAAATAATAAAAATATAAATTCAAGGCAATCTTTTTTTATGAGATATTGTTTACGTAAAGTTAAGATATATATTACAAATATCAAATCTTTATATTGAACGTCTACGCACCTCAATTGCCTTCAACTTTTTGTTTACACGTGATTATTGAAAAAGTTATACGATAACATCTGGGTTGTTCCCAAATTTGGTCCAATATCGATATATTTGTCTCAATTGAGACACGAATCTTCACAAGTCATAAGATGCAAAAGATCGACGTTACCTTCATTAACTAACTATTTAAGAGATCAAAGAATGCAGAGTTCATGTTAAGTGCATTCAGTGAAAAAATCTCAAGTAGTTGAGAGTTGTCTCCCAAAAAGCAAGCACTTAAAAAATTAGGCTAAGCACCACCATAACTTTTTTTTTTTGAAGAGGCACCACCATAACTTACCCAGGTAGCCCATCTAAACCAAAACAAGCAAAGGGAAAAACCCACCGCGTCCCCCCTATGTTCTTAATTTCCACACGCAAAGCAAGCTTCGAACTTAGAAATTTGGAGCTAAAAAGTACCAAAAAGTGGTCATTACTTTGCCTAACTAAGATTCGTTAAACATGCTAGTAATTTTAAAAGTTAAAGATTAGAATCATACTTTATTCCGGGAAGGAGTTGACATTTGACAAACCCCAGTTCGCCGGTTTAGAGGCTCCCAATGTGAAGAAAAACATCAGCAAGAACTTGTGGAAATTTTTTTTGTTGAAATCAAAGAACTTGTGGAAAATTAGAAGCTATAAACAGTTTTTTTTACTTTTGGCTCTTGGAAAGGATGTGGCCGGGACCCACACGTGCCTGAATAATTTACTGAAACAAAATCTCACAAATCTATAAGTTAAGGCACTGTTTGGTGACCTGGACAGTCACAGAGTGCAGTGGTGTCAAGTCACTGATGCTCTCTAGTGATACTCTTTTCGGGAAGGTACAATACCCTCACCTCCATAACCAAAACCCAAGTTAGCAACTCCAACTCCAACTCCAATCCAATCCAATCCAATCCAATCCAATCCATGCTTTTTTTAATTCTCACCTCTTTTTGGTTTTTGTTGCGAACTTTAATAGTATGTCATTTACTTTTACTGGTTTTACCTCTTTTTCGAATGCTTCGTCTCTGTCGTTGGCAGGTTACTACGTAGCTAGGCTTGCTGCCTACATTTGTAGGATACAGAATCTAGTAACTTTTTGCTACTGTTTTCTTTCAATTTTGAGGAGTATTTAACTGAATTCACTCTAGGGTTTTTTGGAATAGAAAGATGTCGGTTTTGAAACCCGCAATTTCAGTTTGTTAAATATAAAAATTGGAATTAAACTGTAGTTCTTATAGTTTGATATAATTTTAGTTTAGTTTTATTTTCGAATGGTTTTGATTGATTTAACAGTTAATTCAGTTTTGGTTTGTTTGTTTTTCTAAAAACAAAATATCACAAATCTATAATTTTAGGCACTGTTTGGTGACCTGGACAGTCACAGAGTGCAGTGGTGTCAAGTCACTGATGCTCTCTAGTGTTACTCTTTTCGGGAAGGTACAATACCCTCACCTCCATAACCAAAACCCAAGTTAGCAACTCCAACTCCAACTCCAATCCAATCCAATCCAATCCATGCTTTTTTTAATTCTCACCTCTTTTTGGTTTTTGTTGCGAACTTTAATAGTATGTCATTTACTTTTACTGGTTTTACCTCTTTTTCGAATGCTTCGTCTCTGTCGTTGGCAGGTT